>CAHIKZ030004528.1:0-10000 GCA_903632075.3 Acanthosepion pharaonis
TTAAATAACCCATTGAGGTGTTGATATGCCGTAAAACAAAAAGAAACGAAAAAAAACCAAAAACTTGATGAAATTCCACGGGTAGCAAATCATATTAATGGTTTTAAAAACTATTTAACCCTAGAACACTAATCATCAATTAAAGTTACATCCCTACTAACCATGGGTATATCATACCCGATTTTGAAAATATCAAAAGAATATTAAATATAAATCTTTATTTGAAATATTTTACATGCAGGCACTTCAAACTTTGTACATTGAGTTAACATTAATAGGAACTGAAAAACATTATTTAGGTAAGAAAATCAGGTACTAAAAAATTGTAATTAAAAAATAGGAAAATTTGCGCTGGGTACTATATACCCATGGTTAGTGTTCTAGGGTTAATGGCTTAAATACAAGTGAAGTCAAGCAGTGTATATGGGTTCGAGATTTTATGTGATAATCTCGCTGATAATCTCGTATTTCCAAATATGGCAATTTATCATGGTTACAACAGCAGCGATTTTGTGTCAAGTGGTTACGGAAAGAAGTCAAAAAATAGAAAAAGACGGTGACTGAAAAGTCAAAATCCTCTGACGTATTGGGAAACGTATGTCACATCCGGTGAAATGTCCGGTGCGTGGGAAATAAGGTTTTCGGCGGTCTATGAACGGAAGCCAATGAAAATGCACCAACAAAAGATAACATGTGCACATACACATGTTCCGTAATTTATACCTGTTGGATAGTAGAGATTTTACAAGTTTATTTATCTAATAAGAGCTTAGACGTTGGTAGACTATGTAGCGCCACTTGAGAAGAATTGACTGCTTATGTTTAAGAAATGAAATTTTAGATCATGACTCTGCTAAGAAATTAATCACAGATATTAATTAAATTTTTAGTATTATTCTTCGAATTGTTATCACATTTAATATGGATTGCCTCGCCGTGAAGCAATGTTTAGCAAACTAGTCTCACAGACCAATACTATTGAAATGAACTTAATGCATACTAAAAGCCAATACATACTAAAAAGCCCACACACTTGTAGCCTTGTGTCGTACTAATTAAAGCTTAGTAAATATCAAAATGATTACATCTAGCAATTTCAACTGTGACATGACGAGACCTAACTGCCAATCTAGTACTGCGCTTAAATTCGTGAAGTCGAGGTACCAACGCGGAAAACACACCATTACCGTGAAAATGTTTATAGAAGAGGCAACGAGAAGCTACGTCATGGTGGTGAGAAAGTGACCGAAGCCGATGTGCCAAATTAATAAGTTTGTTGATTCTTCTTTGGATAGTGTCATTAATCTCTTAGATATAAAACAGAAGAATCAGACCAGATATGACCACAATATTCAATGCACGGACGAATGGTAGACTTATGTGCAAGATAGATTCTGGTGAGAAAAAACTGTCTGGCGCTACACAGCGAATCAATGTTCCTATCAGCAGACCTAACAGCTGGTTCAATATAATCTTTCCGCTTCATGTCAGGGGAAAAAACTTGAGACCAAGAAGACACTGAGTTGCTCTCCTCGAGGTTAGCATCAGCCATGCTGACGGAAGGCAAAATAAGGTCCTTTAAGATGATAAAGAGAGATCAGTTTCTTTTTAGAGGTGTTAAAATTAAAGATCCATTCCTTGCCCCAGTTAACAACAGATTAAAAGTCATTTTCGAGATCAGCTGCCGATTATTTATATCGGACCTATCAGACTTACTATTAAGATAGACATAGATACCAACTCAGGAAATGATTACATCAGGGAGGCCATTGATAAAAAAGAAGGAACGGGGTTGGTCCAGGAATAAAGACCTTGGAAACGCCCGCATTAACGCAAAATGATCTAGAGGATTGGTCGTTCAAGACAACTGATATCGCGCGGTTTGAGAAGAAAGATTGAATGAAAGCAAACAAACGGCCAGAAACACCAGAAACCTTTCAATGCGTCATGTCAAAACTTGAACGTCTTAAAAGACACTCACTTTAAGTATTTTCAATTCTTATTTTCCCAGTACATATTTAGAATCTAAATTGATTCAACTAGTTTTCTATAAATCCGTATCCACAAATAAGATGTTGAAGACTCGTGTGTGTTTGCGTATTGTTGTATTAGAAAACGTGTGTAACTCCTGGTAGAATATTCAAAGGTCCAACTACAAGAAAATGACCGAACTTGAATTAAGTTCAACTGAAGCTAAAGAAGAGAAACAAGAATAATATATATATATATATATATATATATATATATATATATATATATATATATATATATACAAATATATGTATTAAACAAAACAATTTTACACTGGACATTTTGTGTGTGCTAACATTGGTATCTGTTTTTTAGTGAATGTTCGTACGTACGTGTATGTGTGTATAATGTTCACGGCGTCTCCCACAAATGGGAAGACAAGGATCTTCTAAGAGAGCTTACATTGTAGTCGCTGAAATGAAGAAATGAAAAAGAGGATTTACCTCACCTCCACGCGAGGTGGGATGCGGCACGAGGCCTGAAGGAAAGAGAACGAAGGCAAGAAGTCACCCAGTATTTATAGTGTAGGGGAGAGAGACCTTAGTGACAATTAGGGAATTAAGGAGGAGATATCTCCGACAAAATAAATAAATAAAGAAAGAATGGCTATTATTTGAATATCATTATATATACTTTCATGGTAATTGTTCGGTTGCACTCCTCGTTATGGGTACCTAGACTTTATAAATTTAAGCTCAGTACTAGACTAGCGTCGAGATCTCATTAAATTACAGTTTAGCTGGATAGATGTAAAATAAATTCTATGCTAACAGTTTCTTTTCTCGCACTTCTCACTTGTGGAACTCCTTCCGGTTCCATGCTTTCCAGCCAACTTTAAATGCAATGTCAATCACTATCTACTGTTCTCCAGATTACTCTTTTCACTTCTCGCTCATTATTAAGGTTTCTGTTCCTAATTCTTCCAAACCCTGTAACCCTTTGTGTCTTAGTGGCCTTACTACTTCGAATGAGGTGATACCTTTAACAAAAATATCTCAGCCATTTTTATTTTGAATATAATTTCTTGACTTTACGACGTTATGATAAAACATTATTTAACAAAAATGAATAACTAGAAAAGAGCGTATATTTAAGAGGGCATCTATAAAATGTGAGTAACTCAAACAGACGTGTATTTTATAGAATCACACGAAAAAGAAATCGAAAAAAGAAATAAACCGAATTATTTCGCTGATATTGTCAGCCCATGGGGAGATGACTTTCAGCCCATGGGGAGATGACTTTCAGCCAGTGGGGAGATGATCTTCGCTACGTTTTCAAATGCCAGGCCTTTCGGTGCGTCAAATTAATCGTCTGCTCTTCCCCGTCTTCAAAATCCTCGAAGGTGACGTTTTTAAACTTCCACTTAATTATTAACCAGGGAAACGAAATTTAACGGAAGTCGCTACACACCAGCGGATGTGCTTCAGTTCAGTAAGAAATGAGGTAAAGATTTAGATAAAAATTTTTTGTATATTTCGACAAAGGACATGCCTGAAATCTATGCTTTATAGAGATTAGCACATTTATATATGTTTTCAGTTTAGTCTGACATAAGACCGAAATCTAGATGCAAAAAGCAAAAATCAAGTTCATTACACTAACGAATTAATCTACGAGATTAGCTTGTTAACCATTGCTTTATGTTAGGCGGCCAATTCTCCTTCCCTCTCGTTCTGTCTTGGGCACCTCGATGTGGTGTAATGGTTAGCAAGTTTGTCTTGGTTAGAACAATTACGACTGAGTAGTGAGTTCGATCCTCACTGGGTGCTCCATACTTTCGGCATTGTGCAAATCTAAGCTACGCTTGGAAAATCTCTTTGAGAGTGTGTAAACCCCTCTCTTGAGGGGTATACACATTCGGATACATACCAGTCACAGGGATCCGTCCTTTCGCTGGTAGTATCACGGCTATGACTAGCTTTGACCAGCTCTGACCAGCTTGGACAAGCTATATGACCAGCTAAGACTAGCCGCCCGAGTGAAAACACTCGGGTCCCCACGTTAAAAACAAGTTTTTGTGTCACAACCTGACTCAGTGAGGGATCAAGTAAATACCGCGTGTAAACCCCTCCTCGGACGGGTATACACATTCGGATACTTGCCGGTCACACGGATCTGTCCTCTGCTGGTACTATCACAGCTATGACCAGCTTGGCCCTGTTTGAACAAGTTAAGACCAGCGGCCCGAGTGAAGACGCTCCGGGCCCCCATGTTAAAAAACCGACCTTGTGTCACAACCTGACTCAGTGGGGAGTCAAGTAAATCAAACCCACTTGTTCTGTCTATGGATTTCTGTGTACAATAACCAAAAAAAAAAAATAAATGTTGTCTCTACTCTGAGTTTCGTAGAAATCGCATTGACTCTACAGGATGATTTGATTTTACAAGTCTCATTAAGAGGGGGTTTAATGCTCTGAAACTGTGTACAGCAGTGACTGCCAACCTATTTTGTATTTGGTATTTCTAAAATTCTGTAATATTTAATTTTACATGTATGTCAATTACACATGTACGTACATACGCTTTATACTATTTTTATGTATGCATACGGTATATGGATCGTATGTATTAACACTCATTAACATAAACACTTTCACTTAAACTCACTAGAAAACAATTCACTGTTAATAACTCATTCTCGAATTGCTCCTTTATTCTGTTTGGTATAGTAAGCCGAAGGGTGCACATCCTACGCATCCCCCACCAAAATATTATCGTGTACCCCACTGGTGAGGCATGCGGCCCACATTGGGAATCAGTGATGTCCAGACAAGATAAGTTAATATATAATTGTATTTATTATTATTAATGCTTTAGTTCTTGTTATCGAGCATTATAATTATAAAGATTGTCTTAAAAACATCATTTTAACCTTTTGCCTGTCCAGGACATTTTCGTGTGTATTATCCAAACGTTTATGCTTGTTTTCAGGTTTATAACTATTATAAGGCAACTCAACTTATTTGGCAAATAGAATCTGCTGATATGAAGTATTTCACATAATAAAAACCTTTGCATCACATGTGATGCAGAGAACGTACAAATCATAAGTTATGATGAAGGATTTTTAATGACAAAAAGTAATTATTTTTTGTCATTAACCCTTTGCCTGTCCAGGGCATTTTCGTGTGTACCATTAAACACGTTTATAAAGTTTTTCAGATTTATAACTATTGCAAGGAAACTCCGCTTGTTTGGCAATTAGAACGTGGTTGATATATAGTGTTTCACATAATAAAAATGTACAAATCATAAATTATTTACATTTATGCTCAGTGCATCACATACGATGCACATGTTTTTATTATGTGAAACACTATATATCCGCAGATTCCATTTGCCAAATAAGCTGAGGTTGCCTTGCAGTAGTGATAAATCTGAAAACAGTCAAGCGTCTTTAGGTCATATATGATGCCCAAAATATTAGATTAGTCATTTCCTCAGACGCCCTGCTTAATAGTAGACTCTTTTTTTATGCGTCCTTAGTATTACAACTTTTTTAAAATCACGGCTCGTGTGCCTCACATATGATAGACGGACGTAGAAATCAAATGCCCTGTCAATCACATATGATGCGCAGGACAGGCAAAGTGTTAAAACTTGAAATACTAAATGCATTGTTGTAATTATCATCACATACATACATACATACAGATCATGCGACAAGCATTCATTGGTTAATCTCCTCAAAACTAGCTCGCCGATTGGTCAATTCCGACCAATCAGATATCCTGCACGCGAGGAATGAAATTTCCCGCTCACTAAGGTTTGAGCCAGTCACGTTATACACCACCTTATATAAACAAAACACGTGTAAGCTTTCTCTCTCTCTGTTTTCTCTTCATTCATCTTATTCCTTGCTGCCAAGATGTAATCTTCAAGAGCTCCCGTCTTGACCGTGCGGCCAGACGTTAAAGAACATTACCAATTCACGCAAGTACGAACTCTTAACTCTTCTGAACTCTTACCAACTTTACTATTTCACATTTCCTAACATGCAACAGGAACTTTATTCTTCTAAACTTCAGTTTAATAATTACTTCATCTTTATGAGCTCCGTTACAAATATTTGCAAATCTAAGAGACATAACTCATTCAAACCTTCAGCTTATAGCATGTACACCAAAACACTAATAAATTCAATTGTTATGTTTTAAACCATTACGTTCTGTCTTGTATTTTTATAATATGTACTATTTTACGTCAAATATAAATTGCATTGTGACCGCTACATGTTTGGTAACCTCCAGCGTCTTTGCTTGTCCTTTTCCACGTCATTCCCAGTCAAAGATAAATAATTGTGGTGATGCGCGCTACAGCATATTCATACGTCCAACAGCTGCAACATGTCTATAAAAATTTAGCCGAAAAGTGTCGTGCACTCGTCAACTAGTAAACTACAAAAATAATTAGGGCTTTTCCTAAGTAATTTTAGTTTTTGAGACTCTCACTACTAATCCTACATGGAAGTTTAGAATCAATTTAAAGCTCACTAATATACAACAATGTTCAGCGTAAAGACCTATTGGATTAACAAAGGATAAATCTTCACAAGCTACCCCCAAATCATAAATTATTTACACTACGCTCTGATACACAGGTCTTTATAATGTGAAACACTATATATCAGCAGATTCCATTTGCCAAATAAGCTGAGATTGCCTTGTAGTAGTTATAAATCTGAAAACAGGCAAGCGTCCTGTGGTCATATATGAAGCCCAAAATATTAGATTAGGCTCGTTCGTCAGACATCCTACTGGTTGGATGGATTTACATAGGAGACGAATGAACGTCCTTGATGACAGGCAAAAAGACGATGGGATGGAAACGATCTTTTTACTGGCATCCTGAAAGATGATAATAATCCATCCGGCCAAATGATTTCATCTTGGCAAAGACGATATATTTACTGGCATCGGTAATCCATCCGGCCAAATGATTTCATCTTGGCCGCATATATTTCACACAGATAAAGCCCTTTGTAAGGTGTGGGCTGTACTTGTGAGTAGTTTTTTTGTATTTCTTTATGACATGGGCTACCAAGGAGTCTATCAATGAGTTTATATTGGAATCTTTTCCAATAAATCCGAGGGTTACAACTATAACTGGAATTTTTAATGTTCCAATGCGATTTTTGAGATTTCGATTTCAAGGTCCTTGTATTTTGATAGTTTTTCGAAGACCTTCAAAGATACATTACAATCTGCAGGGAATGTCATATCAATAAGGAGGCACTTTTTGTCTTTGCGATCTCTAATCACGATGTCAGAGCGATTAGCTTTGTTTGTTCTGTCTGTGTGTATTGTAAAGTACCATAAAATTGTCACAGGTTTTATCTCCATAACTTGCTTTGGGTGGTGTTCATACCAATTTCTTGAAGTTTCCTTCGCGTAAATGATGCAGATTTTCCAGTGCAGATATTGGCCCACTCTGTCATGCCGGGTTTTGTATTCACTGGGTACCAATATCGCGCAACGTGATTAAAAAAAAATGACCAATTCTTTCTGGATATTTATCACAGAATCTGCATTTTGGACTAATACAATTTTTCAGTATGTGTTTGGTAATTTCTAGGTAGCAAGCATTGGTCCTGTTATTATTGTTATTATTATTGTTGTTGTTGCTGTTATTATTATTGCTTTTCATGGCCAATACTGTATCTATAGCAAACAAGATGATATAAACAAATGCCGCACACATCAGTGATAAGGCAGTGCAGGGTTAAAAGCTGAAACCGAAGGTTTTATTTTTGATGTCCAGGACCAATGCTTCCTAATTAGAAATTACGAAGCACACATACTGAAAGATTTATGCTAACTCGAGATGTAATTCTGTAATAAATATCCAGAAACTATTTCGCCATCTTGTATCAGGTTGCACGGTGTTAGCATTCACTGAATATAAATCTAGACATGATAGCGTGTGCCAATAACTGCACTGGAAAATACGCAACTTTTACGGGAAGGAAACTGCAAGAAACTGGTATGAACATCACCCAGTCTCGAATGAAATGCTGTAAAACCCTGGACGTAAATTTACTGCTCGCCATTATAACTCTGACCATAATTTTGATTTTAAAAAAATGCTAATTTAATTGAAAGAGGAAACAATTTACTAAAACGAAAATGTATAGAAAGTGCTTTAATCGCTAAGTTAACCACAGTGAATTTGAAAAAAAATTTAGTTTTTATTTAGTACTACTGAGTCCATGCATTAGAACTATTCACGTAGGAACGGGTTTAAAACATTAGGCTATTGTCCTGGGGAATAAACCTGAATGTAGGATTTGGAGCATTAAAATGTAATTTTAAAACTCGGTCTGAAGATTGCATGAGGAGTTAAACTGACGCTCACCATTTAGTGTTGATTCCAATGTTCACACAATCTCTCTATATACGCTATAGCTCAAGATGCTAAACACTCTTCCCCATAAATATAAAATTTTAAACATTTCATATATATATATGTGTGTGTGTGTGTGTGTGTGATTTGGATATCAATCTATCATAAAATTTCATAAACGCTTATAGATATGAACGGTCTAAGATAGATAGATAGATAGATAGATAGATAGATAGATAGATAGATAGATAGAGCGAGAGAAAGAGAGAGAAAGAAAGTTACATGAACAAACTGTAGTTAGGTATATAGACAGATATGAACTACCTGAGATAGATAGATAGATAGATAGATAGATAGATAGATAGATAGATATGATTTAAGCTCAGAATATACATTCCAGTAAAGTGAAGAAAGTGACTATTACTCCTACTCGATCCCCAGCGACAAATAAACAATACATTTGGCTTAGGAATGTATGCAATTATATTGATAATTTCAAAGGCCAAGAAAATTTTATAAACACGTATTTTTCAGAGCAGGTGCTCATCATGCTTACCTCCCTTGATAGTTTAATTATCTCCCTTAAATAATCAAATTATCTCCCTTAGTCCATTCCTAATTAATCAAATTATCTCCCTTACTCTATTTCCTAATTAATCAAATTAAAGCAATTTTTTTAATATATAATTTGTATTATTTTAAGCTTCTGTTTATTTCTTATAACAGCTCCACCGAATGTTTTCAGTGTCCAATTATTCAGTAATAAAGCAATAGCTGATAAAGGTGAATTTATTCTGTCTTGATAACTTAATTTCGTACATTATAATTCAGCTTCAATTATTAACCATGAAAATATTAGACGAATTAAGATATTGAAAAGCTCGTAAAAAATTAATTTATGAAGATATATATATATATATATATATATATATATATATATATATATATATATATATATAAAAGATAAAAGGAGCCAGGCAAAGCTACCTAGGTTTCACCTAAAGACGGCTCTACCCTGAAAATCCGTTTAGGTGAAACCTAGGTAGGTTGCCTGGCTCTTTAGGATTATCTTAGGTTTTGCTCTTCTTATTATATTGAGCACTTTACGTAGTTGTTTTTTTTACTCCTTTTTTTTTGTTTTTTACTTGGAGCTTAAACACTTGACGATTGTTTTCGCCTTTTATTAATGTTCATGTTCCTTTTTTTTTTTATTCCCCATTTTCCTCGGGTACCGATTTGTTCTACTGCACGTTGAGTTATCCGAGGTTTTTCCAAACGAGTGCCACCATATATATATATATATATATATATATATATATATATATATATATATATATATATATATATGTACTAATAATTATACTCGGTTGCAAAAAAAAAACGGATGGCACAATTTGCAAGTATATCAAAACAAATTAGTATTCGAGGATAAAATTTATAAAAACTAAAAAAATAAAAGAAAAGAACTAGAAACGATATTTACATTATTTGGACTATTGTCCTCAAGGACACAGTGGATAAAGGCGTTGCTTAGATCCAGTGACAGGACTCAAAGAGTGTGAGTTCAATACCCGGTTAAGGCACTGGAGAACTTTCAGAGGGAAATTAACAGGAGATAACTGAT
>CAHIKZ030004528.1:12500-26607 GCA_903632075.3 Acanthosepion pharaonis
TACGGCATATCAACATCTCAATGGGTTATTTAATGGCGACAAGATTTTTATTTCTGGTAATATTTTCTTTACAAAAATGTATTCTTGAAAATATTTTTTAAAAAGTATTGCTGGTATTAAAACCTATTTTTATACTGGCATAGTGTTTTCACCCCTTTGGTGAGTTAAATATTTGCCCATAGTTGGGACCCTAAATGGTGCTACTACCCCGGATCAGGTTGGATCTGGGAACACCAGCTCCACAAAAACCTCCTGATCAAAGGCCTTGCTGTCTGATGCAGTTTATCATCTTACCCAGGACGTGGATGTAATTTATCCAGGACGGAGAAAATATTGGAAAAAGTTACGTCAATTATTATTATTATTATTATTATTATTAATAATAATAATAATAATAATAATAATAATAATAATGTCTTTTTACAGTCTATATTTCTGAGGTGAGGTATTGTAATTATTTACATCATTTACATTGTTCGGGCTGTTATCCTCGTCTTTATTGTCGCATTCACGACGTTTCAGCCGTTGTACGTTCCAGCCTTCTTCAGGTGAATGGAATTTCGAACTGAACCCTTTATTTCGTCCTTTTACTACTACTAATTGTAATTAATATCAGCATCAAATATCTCGGTGTGTGGATCAGTTATAACAAATTTAATAAAAGAGAAACGGAAATTGACCCCAGAATAGACTGAAGTAGAGGTAGTTTCCTTGAACACCGCAACTTGCTTCAAAACCAAAACATCAATCTGAAAACTCAAATCAGGTTCATAAATAGCCTCGTCATATCGAGACTTACGTCATATGCATGCCATGCATGGTACCAAACCCCGTTCAGAAATATCTAAACTGACATCTGGATACAAACGCTTTCTCGGATCAATGATGAAAAATGAGCAAGTGAAACCTGAGGGTCTTGACAAAAATCATCATGTTCTTTAAAATATATTCGTCAGATCGAGACGTTCATATGAATGACATGCATGGCACAAAACCCGCTCAGAAATATCTAAACTGTCAGCTGTATGCAACCGCATCCTAAGATCAATGGTGCAAAAACGACTGTGCAGCCTGTGGATTTTGACAAAGATCATCCTACTTTGAACATTGTGTACTGACGTTATAGAATCGCAAAGAACTATAACAAATACCATGAAAATGCATCACTAAAATTGATAGCATAAATAAGCCGAAAATAAAATAATGACATAATTAAAATGTTGATATTCCACACTACTTTAAGCAAAAAGTTAGGAAGGAAACTTCCATCAACACTGGAAGGAGCGATAACATCTACTCGATTAGAGAAACCTATTTTCCTGAAAAATGTTTAAAGAGAAAGATTTTATAAATTTCAACCGAAAGCAGTACTGGCTGCTCGGTCAATGAATGTCAAATGAATGTCAATGAATGTCAATGAATGTCAAATGAATGTCAATGAATGTCAAATATTTCCTTGTAGTGAAATAACTAATATTACCATTACCAATAAAAAAAACCTTTTGTTTTGAATCTTAATTGATGAGAAGTGTCAACGCCTAATTATATTGTCTTGGTTGATTTACACTAGATATCCCGTTTAGTACCAGATTTGCTTGTCAATTGAATTTGTCCACAAGGGGTTAATGTATTGGACACTTCTGTTAATAAGCGGGTGTAACGAAGCGATGATGTAAAATTAAACAAATAAATACAAATAAAAAGAGTTTAAAAAGAAATAAAGTATTATACAAAAGAAAGAATTATTGATTTCTTTGATTGACGGCATATCAACTCCTCATGGGTCATTTAATACCGAAATTTATTTTACTCAGGACTTTGAAGTCGTAAAAGGAGAATATATGTTATTCTGCTTTCACAACGGAACACATGGTAGATGAAACTCAGCATTTGTGCATATATATGTTTCTGTGGGCATAACTAGAGGCGGGAAAATGTTTCGGAATACAGTTTGATTTCTATAAGAAATTGTAGGATATTAAATAGATTAATGTCCTGAAAGATTTCTTTCATGTTGGTTGTTTAGTTGATTTTGTTTAGCGGCATATCAACACCTCTATGGGTTATTCAATGCCGAAATCTAAATATTCTTGAACACAATTTTATGGCTTGAACTAAATATATTTCTTGAATGCAATTGTATGCTTTCACCTACAGATATAAAATGAATTGTTGTTCTTTTTTACTATAAGAATGTATTTTTATGATTGCTTAGTTTTTTGTTTTTGTTTGGGGGTTCATTATTTGTCCATAACTGTGACAAATCCTCCCCCCCAAACAGGTGCCCCAACCCAGGTTAATTTGTACCTGGAAACAACAGCAATTAAGAGGTGGTTCCACGATCCTCAAAACCGCCAATCTCCAGATCAGTGGCCTTGCTGCCGGGTGTAGTTTATCGTCATACCCAGGATTACAAATGAAAGAAACTATTATACAACAGAAAGTAAGAAAGTCATAATTGTTCAAAATGACCAAAAGAAAAAAAAAAGTTGATATAAAAATAAAGCCGTTGAGATGAAGAGAAAGAAGATTAGTCAAAGGCAGGAAGTGAAAAACAAACAAACAATAAACTCACAGCTATGGAGAGTTGGGGTTTAAAAACGAATCGAACAGACTGAGATCACGTCAACACTGATATAATGATGTTATTCTTTATAAAATCTGAAAATATATAACACAAGAACAATTCATGACTAAGCAAAGTAGGGAATCTGGTTCTGGCGTTTTCAAATCTGTGGCAGCGCCCTCCCCCTCCATTGCCCAAGATCTGAGGGTTAATAAATAAGACTCTAAAAAGAGAAAATCTAATATTTTGTGAATTCTATTCATCCTGACACTCATTTTGAGTCAAACATAAATTTCAGGTCAGGTTTAGCTCAGTTCATTCAGACGGTCTCCGATTGAAGGTGCAACTCCCAAGTCACCTTGGCTGCCTCATCCTTCAGTCTTAAACAAAACCTTTCGACACCCCCATCTACTCCCGATCATGAGCAGATATACACAGTGTGCCACCTTGTAGGCGACATGCCGAACTATTAGGTTGAGCCATAAATAATTTCTGGTTTTGTTTATCAATTTAAGTCCAATAATAAGTCCAATTGCATTTTATTCAGTTATGTATTCACCATTATTTGCAATGACTTGTTGCCATTTATCAAACAACTATTCGATGTCTGTTCAATAAAATCCACGGGTTTTGATGTAAAAAAAAACTTTCGATGAATATTTGAATCTTGTTTTCATTAGAGAAAGTTTTCCCTGTAACTGCTGCTTCTACTGTGTATTTAGAAATTCTTGATAAAATACGAAAAAGAATCTGCAATATTATTGGTCTTGACCTAGCATCTTGGCTTCAGTCACTTTCCCACAGCTGTAACACCGAAATACGAAGGTGCATTGGTGTTGTTAAAGTTGTCTTCCAGAAGATAAGTAAATGATTAAGAAACTTATATTCTCGGCCGACATGAAGTGGAAAGATTCTATTGAATCAATTGCTAGGTCTGATGCTAATAAAGTTGGTTCATTGTGTCGTGTTATTTTTTCCTGAATGTATCTTACATATCTATGTCCACCATTCATTCATGTCTATAATATTGCTGCCACATATGGTTGGGTGCTCCTGCTATATATGTACAGATTCTTGATAAAATCAAAAAAAAGGATCAGCAATATTATTGGTCCTGACCTGGCATCTCTGCTTCAGTCACTTTCCCACTGCCATAATATAGCTTCCCTGTGCCTTTTCTATAAATATTTTCATGGTAATTGTTCGGATGAAATCTCCTCTTTGGTACCTAGACTTTATGGATTTAAATGCAGTACTAGATTGATGGAATGGCAAGGTTTCCCATTTTACATTTGAAATGGCTAGATATAACCGTAAGTTCTATGCTAACGCTCTCTTCTCTCGCACTTCTTTTCTTGTGGAACTCTCTTCTGGTTTTTTTGCTTCCCAGTCAACTTCAATCTTCAAAAATTTAAAACTTCTCAGATATTTTTTTTCATAATCTACGAATTGCCATGAATTCTTGGGAAAATAGTGTAGTGGTTTCCGTTGCTTTTTTTACAATTTTTTATAGTACTGTCCAACCAATAGAAGGTCCAAGAGCCACTCAAGGTAGAGAGTTACTGAATGTTGTCAGGGCGTAAAGGGAGACAGAAGAGGTGCAATATATGAGGATATATAGGATAGATAGCGGTTGACTCTAGACTTGAAGAAGTTACGATTGTAGTGGTCAAGAAAGCATCAACTCGGGAGACTGTTCCACAAAGTTACAGACTCTGTCCGAGAGGAACTTCCTCCTTGCCAAAGGAATACGAAGGGAATGAAGGTAAGTTGATACCGTGGAGGTGACATGCCGGGACTCAGCTGTGAATGAACATTTACTCTAAAACGAGCGATAGATTAACAAGAGACTTGCAAAGTTTCTCTGAGGGAAAAAGGGTTGCAGGCTTGGGAATAATCCATCACCTACAAGGCCGCTTTAATCGCTTTTGATTTTTGTCGAGACTGGACAGTGAGGACAAAGCAGCACCAGCTCACAGATGGTAGCAATACTCCATTCTTGGTCGGATCTGACACTTGGAAAGATAGAACATATCAACAGGATTAACCTGACTGCTACACAATTCTAGAGATTATAATCTAAACTTCTATTTAACCCGTAGCTTAGGGGGGAAAGAAACGGAGCCCTACCTTTTCTAAGGAGATTAATCTGAATTGAACGTAAATTGAACTCGTCATTGAAATTCTACTTTACGCTACACCCATATCGTTTTAATCATCTTATTTCACCCGAATATAAATCTGTGCTTATCTTCCTAATTTCCTCTTTCTTCTTCTTCTTCTTCTTCTTTTTTTTTTTTTTATCTTTACTCATATGAGTCATCATAAATGCAATGATTCAAAACTAAAAATAAAACCATTAATGCTATTAATACTTATTCTGCCGCTGGCGATATATTGACTACAATGATGTATTGCGTCTTATTACCAACCCGGCATATGGTTTGGCATTTGGGACAGATGGTCGTAATGGCAAAATGAGATAATCAACTTATCTCTGCACTGATAATAACTGAAGGGTCTTTGTACAGGAGGGAAATCTGGCACAATAGATTTTTTTTTTTTTAATATTAAAAAAAGTACACAATCAAGGATACTGGATAATGATCAAGAAAGACATGAACGGCAGCCATTTTGTGTCTGGAATAGAAACGAATATAATGGGACTACAGAGCACAGCCACGCGCATGCGCGTAGATGCACATAATGCGTATTTAGGCAGCAACTTTTAATTAATACATGTTTGATTCATGACCAAAGACAAAGATTTTTTTTTAATTTTACACTTAACGTTTCCTGTTTCTGTACAAGTTAATGTAAGTAAATAATAAGTGTATGTAAGAACTGATCAAACGATTTTGATAGACGGAACAAAAACTGGGATTACAGACGTTAGTTTTTTCTTTTTTCTTTTTCTTTTGGTGGGGGGGGATTTTATTAATGCAAATTTAAAAAAATGTTTATATGATGTTTATACAAGAGACGACACATCAATGAATTTCTTCTATAGTCCCAATATATTTATCAGTTATTAAAAACGTTTTAAATCCCAGTACCTTGATTAAAGGAAATCTCATTCAGATTAGAGTTCTTTATTTTAATGAAAAGTCCTTAAAAAATCTGCAGCTTTTTTCCCATTAAAATAACTTATTTTTAAAATTACTGGGTTTTAAAGGCACTGCAAAAAAACCGTGAATTATGAATTTTTGCAGTGCCTTTAAAATCTAGTAATTTAAAAAATAAGTTACTCCAAAATTCGCTTGAGGATGTAATGGAATTAATGTATTTAATTTAATTACAAAATTAAATTGAAAATTTTTTAGCTTCCATTTTTGAAACATGGTCATTGCTGTGTAGCGAAGAAACCATATTTTAAATCAATTAATTTATAATATTTATGCTCTGTAAATTTACATTGAGCACTGTTTTGTAAAAATAAAAACATCAATAAGAACACCGGATTATATATCTTACTGTTTTTCTATATCTATATACATATATATATATATATATATATATATATATATATATATATATATATATATATATATATATATATGTACACGCACACAACCGTGTATAATTTCAGCAATCTATGTTATATGCTGGTTTTACTAATATACTCGACCCTACCCTGCCATCACCCGTCTACCCCTATTCATTCCTCTAGCCACCTAGCTGCTCCTGTTCATTCGCTTGTCTGCCATTTAGAAGATATACACTATCAAATCAACAACGTTAATTTGCCAGTCCCCAAGTCGCTATCTGCCAGGCTTGCAAAGATAATGGTGCTATTTACCAGGAAGGAAAGACGGACGACGTGCGTCTTTCCTTTGACTGGGCTTATATTTAGCACTGCATTTTGACCCTTCAGCTGTTATACGCTCATTTAGACAAGCAATGATCTGACGTCTTAGTCATTTCCTTGCTCCTTATCTTTCTCTACAGCAGGCAGCACTAAAATATTTCGATCAACCAAGTCTGTTCTAGGATTTCTTCTTCACACAATGTCACCATTTTCTTCTGAGGCATAATTTAATTTTATCTTCATTATTATTATTATTATTTAATCGTTTTCAAAAAACTAACCTTAAAAGATTGATGTAAATAAACCGTGTGACTAACTTTCTGCTTCCTTCTCGGACGCTCAAAACAGTCTGGGTTTAATAGGATTTTTTATCATCATCTATTTTTATTATATTACAGAATGTTTACTATTTATTAAAAAAGGTTTTACCTTCAAAAAGTTACTTGCAGTTGACGGACGAGTTTGTCCTCAACAAATCTTTAGGTTTCAATGTTTCACCCCCCCCCCACACACACACACATACACGCACTACAAACAACCGGCTTTATCTAACATGATCTCTCCAAACGCTCTCCGTGTTACTCTCGATTTTTCTCACTTCACGTTCCTCTCTTTCTCTCTCCCTTTCTGTTTTCCTCTGTAGGTCCCTTTCTGTTTCCTTGTCAGTATCTTGGTACAAGCGTATTAATATAGATATAATATAAATGGCATGAAAATGAGTCTAAACCAGTCATAGGATGTTATGAAGTATAATTATTCTTTGAAACTTTACTATTCATCCTGACAGACATATAAAAGCTAATAGTCTACACAGTGAAATTAAAGACTGCCAATAAAAATCCCTTATCATAGATATGACAGTGCCATCAGTTAAAAAAGATATCTGTTACAGTATATGAAATTACAAGTAAATATAAGGATCTTGAAATTGAAAAAAATGTGCCAACTTAAAACTAATGTCAGACCAAAGATAATTGGAGCTTTGATTACGATCAAAAAAAGGTAAAGGGAAGAATGTTAATAAAATCCCTTGCAATCCCATCTGTACAAGAGATTAAGAAAAAATGCACTATGTCAAATTGTTAATCTACTCAAGACATTATTATCAATTTAGTGGAATATATAGACACTGTACATATTAAGTAGCACTTAACATCAAAATATGTGTAAACAGAAAGCACGTATTTACTATCTTGCCTTACTCGAGGTTTCGGGTAATGTTTGTTTGTTTAGTGGCATATCAACATCCTTATGGGTCATTTAATACCGAAATTTAATTTCCTTGTGAGAATTAGTACTTTTTTCTTTACAAAAATGTTTTGCTGATAATTTTTTTTAAAAAAGGTATTGCTGGTATTTTTTTAATTTATTGCAGGTATTTTTTTTACTATGAAAATGCATTGCTGTAATTGTCACTATAAAAATGTATTTTCATACTTTCACAGAGTCTGACACCAATTTGGGGGTTAACTATTTGCCCATAGCTGAGATCCTAACAGGTGCTACCACCTCAGATCAACAGCAATTAAGAGGTGGTTTCACGCCCTCAAAACATCCAATCTCCCGATCAGGTGACCTTGCTGCTGGATGTAGTTTATCGTCATACTCAGGCCGAATTTTCGGATAATGAGCCGTAAGAGATTGTAGTCAACAGAAAGCAAATAATAATAATAATAATAATATCCGGCATATTGTGCTCCAGTTCAAAAGAAAAGGAAGGGTTATTTATTCATTCATTGTGTACTTTTGATCCAAGCATAGAGCCAAAGGAAGTAGAGAAATTAATCAACTATGTCCCATTGAAGTTTTAACTGGTAAGGCTTTGGAAGTTGGGGAAGGTCACAAATCATACCAATTGTCATTATTGCACTTGGTACGGTGACTGACAGAATGGAGACACACGGATAAAGAAAATTGGCATTGATCTCCTAGTGGAACTGTTACAGAAAGTCTCTTAGGAATTGTAAGAATAATCCAGAATTAAAGAAAAATGCATGATACATGAAACTGATGGTTTTGGTTCCCTATCGATGCATTAATTACCAGATATCAATATCCTTTCTCGGGAAGTACTGCTATAAAGAAATAATAATAATAATAATAAAATGTTGAATTTGAAAACAAGAATAGTACCACTCATAGTAGGTGCGCTTGGAATGATAAAAAAGAAACACAACAACAAATTCAAAAAATCACTGGAAATCCCAGCTTAAGAGAAATACAAAACGCCAGGTAACGCTAGTGATGTTATGGGAGTTAAAAAACCCAAAAAAACAAATCATGAATTGTAGCCAAACAACACGCCACTACCTGCCTTACGTCTTCCTTCAGACTTGCTATGTAGTGTGACCATGGCGGAAATTGAAATATAATGATGATAATAATAAATAATATTGAGGATGATGCAGAAGACTTGACGAGATTTGGTGTTATTCAACCCTCTGCGACATCCTTACACGAAGTTGTAGATCCTTGTAAAATGTCTGAATACAAATCGAATGTTTAATAAGAAACAAACAAGCGAACCTCTAAGAATAGGTAATAATGCAATCTTCCAGTTTCTAGTTTGGTTTTTGTTCGTGTGTTTGCTTATAAAGGTCTTGCAAAACAGATCTTGCTGTGGAACAATAGTTATCAAGGGGACCATTACCATTGAAAGGAGTTCGACTTTCTCCATGTACCCAACATTTTTGTCTTGTGCTGTCATACTTAGAAAATAGCAAATTAAAAGAATGAATGGAGAGTTTAAAAAGAAAGCCTTGTTTTGATTTACAAGAAAGAATAAAAACCTTGAAAAAACGTTTAGCTATGGAGCAGTATTTAGTAATCTAGTCTCTTAGACCTTTACTAATATGAAATTCATTAGTGACTTTATGGCAAACTAAGATGAGCGTAAAAAAACAACGTGTGATCATTAGGAATAGGAAGAATCTAAGATGGCCGCTATGTATTGAGGAGATCAGAATGAAGCAAGTACACGAATTTAAGTATCTGGCTGGTGTTATAACAGACGACGAAAAATGCGACGCCGAAATCTGAAAGACTTTGGGATAACGAAAGATGCCTTCCAAAATAAAACATTAAAAACAGGGGAAATTCGTTAGAAACGAAGACAAATGTGTGCCGAGCCGCTATATAATATTTAATCTCCAGTATAGCAGTGAATGCAGATGAAGACTAAACTTGGAGTAACAGAGATATGTTTCTGCAGAAAGATGCTGAAAATGTCATGGTCGGAACATATGAACAACGAAAGAGTATTAAGGAAAATGGTAACAAAAGACACTTGTAGATAGAATAAAAAAGAGATAGTTGAAATTTCTGGGACACATAATGAGGAAAGACGGGTTGGAACACTTACAGAGCATATTGAAGTCAAGAGGGGGACAGGGAAACGGTGAGCAATCTGCCCAAAGATCTTGTGCGATTGGGTAACAGAATAGAAGCCGGCAGGAGAGTAAAGGACAAGCATTGCTAAAAGATACCAAGGACAAGCATTGCTAAAAAAATACCAAGGATGGGAAGTTGTGGAGAACCATGATCAGCCATTTGCAGAAGCATTTAAAAGAAGGAAGCAAGATTAAAGTATTAAAAGAAGTATCATGATTAGAATTATTACATAAAAATTGTCGTATTAATTATTTTGCAAGTTAAGAAAAATAAAAATGTTCGCACAATACAAAGACCTGGGAGCCACTCAAGGTAGAGAGTTACTTGGTGAGATTGTTTCATGGACGTTAGAGGAGGAAGTAGGCGCAGATTTTGATAATATGTAGGATAAATAACGGTTGACCCTAGACTTTAAGTTGTTAAGATAATAGTGATGGAGGGAAGCAACTTCTTGGGAGTCTGTTCCACAAAGTAGCGGTTCTTGGGAAGAAGTTATCAATGGAATACGAAGGGATTGGGGATGGTTCGATCCTGTGTACATGACATGGCGGATCCGAGATACAAAGGTCTGAATTGATGGAACCGGAGAGTGTAGCTTGTCTAAACATTTCCATGAAAATAGCGATAGAGTAGACAGAGGCTTGCAACGTTTCGCCTGTGATACAGAATGTTCAAGGTTGAAAATAACTCGTTACCCAGAAGGCAGTATAAAAAGCTTTTGAACTCTTTCAAGGCTTGAAAGTGAAGATTGAGCACCTCCAGCCTAGACATATCAACAATACTTCATTGTTGGTCTAATCCAGGAGCCACCAACTTTTTTTTTCACAGAGGGCTAGATAATTGAGAGAATGACGAGTGCGGGCCGGATGAACTGACATAAGGGGCTGGATCCGACCAGCAGGTCGTAGTTTGGTGACCCCTGGTTTAATCTGACTCTTGTAAAGATGAAACGTGGCAAAAGAACTCTATCAAGGCTGGAAAGTGAGGAATGAGCAGCTCAGGACCACACATAGCAGCAATGCTCCATTGTTGGTCTAATTTGACTCTTTTGTAAAGAAACAGGAAAATTCAGGTACTTTCAGGAGTAGTAAAAAAGAAGCTAACCATATTCCCATCATCTTTAACGATGGAACAATTGTGGCAAGAAAATTTGGTAAACACTCTTTAACATGAAAACTGATATGTAAAAAGAAATTCTATTCTAATTGAAGATGAAAATAAAATGCCTTCAGGGAAATAACAAAACGGAATAGATAGACATCTGGAATGAAGAAATGGAAAAGCGTGTTATCTTGGACCCAAAGAAATTCTAGGGTTGGGGGTCTAAAAAGCTGAAAAGCATTGTAAGGAACTAACAAGCTTTTCCAAAGACTTCCTTACTGCCAGAATCATGAGATAAATGCATGATACACAGAACAGCATGTAGTAGACAACAAAATGTCTCCTTCAAGAACCAAGGCCTTTGTTTATGTTATCATTCGTTTGCCGCGCCATCTGTTCGTACCCAAAAGCTGTATAACTCCTCAAATCTTTATGGTCACCCTTTAGATAAGTGAGGCGGGGTACTTTAAACCTCAAAATATCCAGTTTTTTTTTCATCAAAAGACGGCAGATTTAACAGAGCGGTAAGAACTTTGGCGGAGCACCTCTGAAAGGATTGGAATGCGTCGATGATTCCGATAATACATCAAATATATATATATATATATATATATATATATATATATATATATATATATATATATATATATATATATATAATTAAACCTAGTATACTTAGGTAGTATTTTTCGTTTAAACATGTTTTCATTAAAAGTAACGGCTAAGGAATGTACGTTAGTACCTTTTGGTAAAAACATGTTTTTTTTGGGGGGGGGTGTCAAAAAGTTGTTTATGGATGGAAACATGTAAAAGAATTTACTGAAATTCGTGTGCAATGTTTCGAGCGTTTTCGATCATTTCATTTCATTATCATATTTTACATGCAGACTATTATCCTCATCTTTGTTGTTATTATCACCTGATTGCTTTCTGTCTGAATTTCTGGGATGAGGAGTTATCATTATTTACACCTAGACTATTATCCATTATTTACGTGTTGACTATTGTCTTCATCTTTGTTTTTGTTATAACGTTTCGGTCGTTGTGCCCTTCGACCTTTATTAAGGCCAGTTACACACTGCTCGACTCAGAGATTGAACACGCAATTAGTATGTAACCAAATTCATAAACCAAATTCCACTATATCACCAAACTGATGCGCCAAATCTTTAATGCACTAGACTATTGTCCCGTGTATTTAGACCAAGTGGAAATGGGGGAGAGAAATAACTGAGAAGTCCTAAGAAATAAGAGCAACGGCATATGAGCAACGGAACGAGAACAATCTATCCACGTCGATTTTTATTTAAGCTTCGGTACTGAATTTTTTGACCAACAAGTACCTGATGAAGGGCGGTGGACACAAAAGCCGAAACGTTGTGATAACAACAAAAGATGGGTCCAATGGTCGTGTAAATAATGAAAACATCGTTGGTAATAAAAAAAAAGAAGATAACAGTCGTGAGATAATTGGTGTGGAGAGGGGATTATGCTATTGACAGTACGACATTTGGAAAATATCATTTCAAACTTTGGCAGTTAAGCCACTCAAGGTAGAGGGTTACTGAGTAAGTTTCTTACATATGATAAATGAAATTTTTCCCATCTTAGTCCTGGCTCTACTCTGAATTTCTCTGAATTGCATCCACCTCAGGAGTCTTGTTAGAAAAACCCTTGTCATGATAGTGTTTGATATCAACAGATTCGTTTTATCATCAAGTTTCTTGAAGAATGGAATTAATTCCGCGAAACTTAAATAAGACAAGAATAAGATAATAAAAAAAAGTAATTCATTTATTATTATTATTAATACTCTTTCATTTTATATGAAACACTCCAATTACAAAGACAAGATGCCTTAAAAACGTTATCTCCAGAATTACTTAATTACTTTAGGCGAAATACTATATTTTATATACCGCAATTCCCCATGTATAACACGCCTTCATCCATAATACGTCCCGCTGAAATTGTGATGAATGTGTGGGAAAATGCTTCTACTCACGCTTAATACGCACCCCTAAAATTGTGCTGAAAGTGTGTAAAATGCTTTTCATTCACTGTTTCAAACCCATACTCCAATTTCATTACGGCCAGCGTTTACTACTCTTTTTAAAATGGTTTAAACATAGAATAATCTTATTCTAATTTAGTTTTATGATAATTCTTATTTCATTTTACATTTGTAAGTATTGTTAGGTACATGTGATTATATTTGACATCCTTATGGAGTCGCAATCGCCGAATGTTAGTGTCAAATTGTCGTGATGTTTGTTTCGAAACTGAAATCGACCTATGAAACGGCAATTTTTAAAGATTTTTGTAGCTGTGCATAATACGCACCCCTAATTTTTTTATTTATTTATTTTTTTTTTTAGAAAAATGCGTATTATATATATATATATATATATATATATATATATATATATATATATATCCGATGCAATGAGAAAGAAAGTAATAGATGAATTGTAACGTTCACAGCATTAATCCAAAAGTGGGCTCGATACCGATAGTAGAGCGATGATTATCCATCTTCCATCGTATTATTATCTCCTATTGCCACCTTTCCTCCCCCACCTCCCAATCTTAGGACGCTTACGAGATGATGTGCCTAAACTTTTGACCGTCGTTTATCGGCAAGGAATCTTCCCAGACTAGCCAGCATTCAACACGCCACGCATCCTTCACCAAACTGCTATCAACAAGCACTACTGTTTCACTCCGTCACCTTTTTGCTTTATGTATATTTTTTTTTCAAACAAATGGATAAAAGGAAGTGATGTTTCACATACGGCTTGCTCACAAGCAGAATTGTTCATAACTAGTTTTGGTTCACACGTCGAGGTGCAATTGAAATGCACCGAAACGAAGTGGCATCTTTTGTAGTAAGTAAATATATATATATATATATATATATATATATATATATATATATATAATTAATTGATTTAAAATATGGTTATTTGCGAAAATAACCATATTTTTAAATCAATTAATTTATAATATTAATGCTCTGTAAATTTACATTGAGCACTATTTTGTAAAAATAAAATATCTATAAGAACACCGGATTTTATATCTTACTGTTCTTTCTTTTATTTATATACATATATATATATATATATATATATATATATATATATATATATATATATATATATATATATATGATAATCCTAAGGAGTCAGCATCGCCCTGACGATCCGTTTAGGTGAAACCTAGGAAAGTTTGCCTGGTCC
>CAHIKZ030004529.1:0-17500 GCA_903632075.3 Acanthosepion pharaonis
AATAAATTCAGGAGAATAAAACTGGATGTTGAGAAAGAAAGAAAGAAAGAAAGAAAGAAAGAAAGAAAGAAAGAAAGTAAAATAAATTCAGGAGAATAAAACTGGATGTTGAGAAAGAAAGAAAGAAAGAAAGAAAGAAAGAAAGAAAGAAAGAAAGAAAAAATAAATTCAGGAGAATAAAACTGGATGTTGAGAAAGTAAAAAATAAAAAAAAAAAGAAAATAAAGAAAAGAAAGAAAAAACTGAAAGAAAGAAAGAAAGAAAGAAAGTAAAATAAATTCAGGAGAATAAAACTGGATGTTGAGAAAGAAAGAAAGAAAGAAAGAAAGAAAGAAAGAAAGAAAGAAAGAAAGAAATAACTAAAGAAAGAAAGAGAGAAAGAAAGAAATAACGAAAGAAAGAAATAACGAAAGAAAGAAAGAAAGAAAGAAAGAAAGAAAGAGAGAAAGAAAGAAATAACGAAAGAAAGAAAGAAGGAACGAAAGAAATTCACGAGAATAAATCTGGATGTTGAGAAAGAAAGAAAGAAAGAAAGAAAGTAAAATAAATTCAGGAGAATAAAACTGGATGTTGAGAAAGAAAGAAAGAAAAATAAATTCATGAGAATAAAACTGGATGTTTAGAAAGAAAGAAAGAAAGAAATAAAGAAAGAAAGAAAATAGAACGAGAGATAGAAAGAAAGAAAAATAAATTCACGAGAATAAAACTGGATGTTGAGAAAGAAAGAAAGAAAATTAAATTCACGAGAATAAAACTGGATGTTTAGAAAGAAAGAAAGAAAGAAATAAAGAAAGAAAGAAAATAGAACGAAAGATAGAAAGAAAGAAAAATAAATTCACGAGAATAAAACTGGATGTTGAGAAAGAAAGAAAGAAAGAAAGAAAGAAAGGAAGGAAGAAAGAAAGAAAGATAGAATGAAAGAAAGAAAGAAAGAACACTAAATGTAAAAGGGGAAAAAGAAAGAAAAAAAAGCAAATGCCATGAAAGAGAGGAAAACGAAATAGTTATAATGAAGAATGAAGAAAGAATAGAGAATGAAAGAAAAAAAAGATAGAATGAAACAGAGATAGAGATAAAAGAAAAAAAAGAACGAAAGAAAGAAATTGTCAAAAGTGAGATTAACAAATAAGAAAGTAAAAAGAAAAAAAGAAATGAAAATTAAAAAACAAAGTAACAGAGGAAGAAAGAAAGAAGGAAAAAAAGAAAAGAAAAGAAAGGAAATAAAATAATTAAAAAAAATGAAAAAAGGAGAAATTCAGAAAGACAGAAAAACAAACATTAACTGAAAAAGAAAAAAAAAAGATAAAAAAAAACGAAAAATAATAAAATAAAACAGAGGAAAAAAAAGAAGAGAAATGAAAAAAAACGCATGAGAAAATGTGAAAAAAAAAAAAGAAAGAAAATAAAGTAAATAGATAAATACGAAAAAGAATAGAGCAAAATAAAAACAGTGAAAGAAAAATGAGAAAATAACAAAGGGATGTATAAATAAAAGAAGGAAGATCGAAAGAAAAGAGAAAGTTAAAATAAAAACAAATGAAGAAAAGAACCAAATAAATAAAAAAAAACATAAACATATTGAATAATGAACTAAAAATCAATCATTTGACTTAGAAGCAGAGATATTTTTGTTGAGAGAAAGAAATTAACATAGACAAGGTATCACATTAACCCTTGTGTAGTCCAAACGAGTAACAAGATATTGTTAATGATTTTGAGAACTTCATTAACTATTGTAAGTATCTATCTATGAAATATTTTCTGAGAAATACAATTTTTCTTCCCATAAACAACCTTACATTTCTATATGTCTGCCATTCGTTCATGCACTGAATATTGTCATCATATCTTTCCTCTTTGGTTCGTCGACATTCCGAATTTAAGCCCGGTACTAGATTGGCAGATCGGTCTCATTATTTTATAATTGAAATTGCTAGATGCAACTATAATTGCTAAACTTAGTTTTTTTTTCTTGCAATTCTTGCTTGAGAAACACTTATTTCCGGCATCTTACCGCCTAGATATTCAAAAATTTAAATCACTCTTATTAATTTCGCTTCTTTTATTATACCTTTTCCTTAATAATATTTCTCAGTTTCTCATGTCCTTTCACATATTGTAATATCCTTTTTATGGATTTTAGCCTTGCTCTATCTATATAGCTAGATAGCTATCTCAGTTTGTTCATATCTATCTATCTATCTATCTATCTATCTATCTATCTATCTATCTATCTATCTATCTATCTCAGAATATTCACATCCATCTATCTATCTATCTATCTATCTCAGAATATTCACATCTATCTATCTATCTATCTATCCATTTTCATATCGATGTATCTCAGTATATTCACATCTATCTATCTGTCTATCTATCTATTTACATATCTATGTATCTCAGTATATTCACATCTATCTATTTTCATACCTATGTTTATCAGTATATACACATCTATCTATCTATCTATCTATCTATCTATCTATCTATCTATCTATCTATCTATCTATCTATCTCAGAATATTCACATCTATCTATCTATCTATCTATCTATCTATCTATCTATCTATCTATCTATCTATCTATCTCAGTATTTTCATATCTATGTATATCAGTATATACACATCTATCTATCTATCTATCTATCTATCTATCTATCTATCTATCTATCTATCTCGGTATGTTAATATCTATCTCAGAATATTCACATCTATCTATCTATCTATCTATCTCGGTATGTTCATATCTATCTCAGAATATTCACATCTATCTATCTATCTATCTATCTATCTATTTTCATATCTATGTATCTCAGTATATTCACATCTATCTATCTATCTATCTATCTATCTATCTATTTTCATATCTATGTATCTCAGTATATTCACATCTATCTATCTATTTTCATATCTATGTATATCAGTATATACACATCTATCTATCTATCTATCTATCTATCTATCTATCTATCTATCTATCTATCTATCTATCTATCTATTTTCATATCTATGTATATCAGTATCTATCTATCTATCTATCTATCTATCTATCTATCTATCTATCTATCTCAGTATTTTCATATCTATGTATATCAGTATATGCACATCTATCTATCTATCTATCTATCTATCTATCTATCTATCTATCTATCTCAGTATTTTCATATCTATGTATCTCAGTATATTCACATCTATCTATCTGTCTATCTATTTCAGTATTTTCATATCTATGTATATCAGTATATACACATCTATCTATCTATCTATCTATCTATCTATCTATCTATCTCTTTAGGATAAATTAATTACTCATTCAGGTACCTTTAATCAGTGTTTGATTTCTAAATGCAGCCTAGATTTAAAATCCCAAATTTTAACTCTTAGACGCTTTAAATAACACATGTTTTCCCTATACAGGTGTAGATACAAAAGTAAGTATATTGCAATGAAAAGCAAAACGTGCACACAAAACACGTTGTATTGATTCCGCAAACATATAAATAACAAGCTATCAATACTAAACATATCAGTCTCTCAAATGTTCAAACTGTTAATCCCCTTCATTCACACAATCCTTTTTAATTGCAAAATCTTTATTATTATGACTTGTTAAAAAATAAAATATGATAATAAATGTCAGTCATATTTATATGTTAGTGTATAATGACGTGATATCTGTCTTGTCACCAATAAACCTTTCTCCTTCGTTCACTTAATCTCTAATCCCAACCCTGTCAATGTAATTAATTTTGAAGCCATATATTGCACCTCTTACTTCCGCTCAAATTCGGACGGAAAAATTAACATTACAATCAACGCCATCACATGACAAGAATCAGAAGTGTTTAAATAAAATGGCTATTTTTATAGTGATGTTATAACATACCTATGTTATAATTTTTACATATAGTAAATCTATTATGATAAAAAATATGAAAATAATAATATTAAAAAATAGCAGCATGGTCCAGCGTTGCCCGTGCTTGATTCAAAAATCGTACGACTCATACAGCAATCGCTATTACTTGACTTAAAATATTTTTGCCCTTCCTTGCCTTTAAAGAGTGCCCTTTGCCGTGCTGATGTTGCTACATGCCTTACTTCTTACTTATCTCACACTGAGAATTTTTTCTAAGCTCTATAGTAAACATTAAATCTGTTACGAAAAAAGAACAAAACAAAATGAACACAAAACGATCAACTTTAAAAAAGGACTCGTAACTAGAAAGACCGAATGAAAAAAGAATGTTAACAACAAATACTTTTTCACACCCAACCCAGTTCTGAGTAATCAGAATCAACGTTGAGTTTAAGCAAGCGAATGAGCCAATTGGAGTAAAATGCCATGCAGATTTAAATTTTTGCCACTTGTGACGAATGCATCTATCGATTTTTTTGCATGCTAGTTAACATTCGTGTCAGTCAGCTGTTGGCTCTCACGCTGGCTAATAGAATGAATAGAATAAATTACTACCAATCGTACCAAAAACTGAACTTGATACAGATAATATAATGATTCTTGGTCTCACGTTTGCCACTGACCTGAAGTGGCACAACTACATTGAATCAATAGCTGCATCTATTGCAAGGAAAGTTCGTTCTCTGTGTCGCGCCAGAAGGTTTTACTCGCCTGAGTTCATCCTTCAAATCTACAAATCAACCATTCGTCCTTGCATTGAATACTGTTGCCTTATACGGCCTGTTGCTCTCGCTGTTCATCTGCGAGACAAAATCCATAGACGTATGTGCAATGTGATAGGTCATGTGCTGGCATCTCGTCTACAGTCACTTTCTCACAGAAGTGATGTGGCTTCCCTCTGTCTTTTTTTACAAATATTTCCATGGCAAGTGCTCTGACGTGATATTTTCACTGATGCTCCATCTGCATGAATTTAAGCGTGCTACTAATTTGTCATCTCTTTACACTTTTTTTTACCGTCGAAACGGTTAAATGTAACCGCCTCTTCTATTCTAACAGCTTCTCTCCCACTTCCCGGCAGTGGAACTCCCTCCTATTTGCTTTCCTGATAGCTATAATCCTCAAATATTCAAATGTAATGTCAATCGACATCTTCTGATGCCTTGTTCCTAATCCCCGTCCTTCTCTTTACCTTATCCTCAAACCCCTTTCTTTACCCTTACTTTAATTCTCTGTAACCCCTTGCAGTTACGCCTTGCTTGGGGTGAAATGCTTAAAAAATAAATCAAAATGTTAGGATTGGAAATGAATCCTCTCCGATGCGATCCTTTAGGGAATAAAATAGTTGATTCCAATAGCAGCTCAATTCGACCTATTAATGGCAGCCATCGACAAATCGAAATTAATTTAAAGGATGACCTATTAGGTTGGTGCAAAAATAATGACGTAATAATGTCGTTTTTTGACGTATTTTTTAACGTTAAAAAACGACATTATTACGTCATTATTTTTGCACCAACCTAATAATTATTCAGGGTAACACTAGCAAACATTTTTGCCAGCGTATAAATGGTTTTTTGACTGGGAGTTTTTTTTTTTCCTTTTCTGATCTATAATATTCATGAGATATTGTAACTTGCATACAGCATTTATTCCAGCTTTTAAAGAATTCTCTCAATGACAAGATATTTCAGCCCCTCTAGAACAATACGGAAGGTAAGAAATCTTTTGCATTGAAAGGATAAAAGATATGGAAACATGAAATTATGAAGGTGGTTGGAAGTTGTCAAAAGACAGTGCGGGGGAAAAAAGGAAAATAACTTTTATATTAGTCGAAGCTGACATGTAATCAACCCTAAAGATGGTAAAGCTAAAGGATTATTTTACACACACACACACACATGTATTAGGTTGGTGCAAAAATAATGACGTAATAATGTCGTTTTTGACGTTAAAAATACGTCAAAAAACGACATTATTACGTCATTATTTTTGCACCAACCTAATATATACACAGGGTGCGATAGATAAATTGACGTCTAAATTACTCTAAAATGAAAATAACACTGACATCTTAAAAAATATATATATATTTACAAAAATTATACAAAAATAACTTGAAATTCTAAAGAGTAAATTTATTAAAAAAAAAAAAAAAAACGCCACAGCCTCCAGACGACTTCGGAATCTCCTGCAACTCTGAGCTGTCTCTTTGTTTAAGTTGGTGAATGCTGCCATAACTCTTGCCGTCAGTTCATCATTGGTGTTACAAAGACTTTTGTTGGTATATTGCTCAACTGTGCCCCACACATAATAATCAAGGGGGTTACAGTCTGGGGAGTTAGATGGCTAGATGTAAGGGGTGATGTGGTCGCAGAAATTGCCTGATAGCCATGACTGGGTTCTCCTACGTGTGGCATGGTTCAGAGTCCTGTTGCCAGACATGAGGTTTTCAAGTTGCCAATCTCTTGTGCCAGGGTGCACTACTTCGTCGGAGTACTTGGTGTAGGCCCCCGGGTTGAGTCTGAGGCCCTTCGGGAAGATAAATGTTTCAACCCGCACTCCCCTTTGTTCGAACACTCTCGGAGAACACTTTTTCTTGATTAAGATCTCTCGAGTACGTAGATCGATAAATAAAAAATAAAAACGAAGCGTCTATTTCAAATACGTGTATCCACTAAAAGTAACGTTTAAAATATAACAATATCAGATTAAAATAAATTGATTAGTTTTTTTTTAAATATTTATTAGTTATATGTTACTTTTATTTCGTATATAAGACAGCTCGGTTTTAAATCAATTTAAAAAAAAACTTTTCGCAAAAATTGAGTGTCTTTTTATTAATTAGAAAATAACATTTGCTGAATTGTATATAATTGATGTAATGAATATGCATACACCTGGGTCCCCCCTTTACAGTAATATGATTGGCTGGTGTCAGCCATAAATACAGACTGATGTGGGCTACGCCTATAGTATTCGCCTATTGCCTACCACTACGACGAGGACCAGTCCATTACGTTTACTTGCTAGATTGTTCTACTCAGTTACAGTAGTCCAAAACCACTTTGCTACTTCGAACAAATATATCCCTTTTCGGGACATATCAATAATAATAATAAAAACATAAGTGAATGAATATTTCAACTGCCAAGTTTATCTATTTTGAAAGGAACAAAAATGTCATTCGTCCTTGAACTTGGTTAGGCACAAAGTGGTAAAAGCAACCATCATGAGTAAAATAATCTCGAACTGTTTTAATTTATTTTAATAATTTTCTTTTAATTTCATATTTTAAAAAGTTAACAAATCCATTTTGATGATAGTATTCATAAAAAATATCACACGAAGCAAAAAGTAACGTCGCTAACAAGTGAGGAAAGTGATTATGAGGACTCCAGAATTCTAGCCTGATAAGACCAAACGAAAAAAAAAAAAAATAAAAAATAAAAAATAAAAGCAGGACTAAAGTGAACAGATTCAAAAAGAAACATCAAAAATAATTTTTTAAAATCTCAAACGATTTTTATTCTGTTTTTCAAAGACTAATTTTTGGTTGAAATTCATTGTTTTAAATCCTGAATTCGAATTCAGTTTTTTTTTTTTTGTTTTTTTTTTGTTTTTATAATTTCACTCCAAGTTGATAATGCTACAAACAGGCAGAGGGTTACAGGGGCCGAAAGGGAATATAAAAAATAAAAAAAAACCTTAGCTGAGAAGTGAGGAAAGGACAAGAAAGAGACAGGGTTCAGGAAGACAGAAAATGGCGATTGACGTTGCATTTAAATATTTGAAGATTTTTGTCACGGAAGCATAAAATCGGAAGTGACTTCCACGGGCGAGAAGTACGAGAAAATAAACTATTTGAATAGACGGTTGCATCTCGCGAGATCAAAAGTAAAACGGTGAGATCTAGTTGCACGTTTAAATTCATGAAATCTAAGGACTAATCAGAACAGTCGGTATGAAAATATTTATAGAAAAGACAGAGGGAAGCCGTGTCACGTCGGTGAGTAAGTGACTGAAGCCGAGATGCCAGGTCAGGATTGATCATATAACAGACCATTCTTTGAATTTCCGCAAGAATCTTGAGATATACAGCAGTAATTTTTCCTGATCATTATGTTGTTAGATTAGCTAAAAAAAAAAACAACACAAATTCGGACTGAAGAAAAAATCTACACGGCTGAAAGAAAATTTCTAATGGCGTGTATGTGCGTGTGCGTGAGTGTGAGTGTGCGTGTGTGTGTGTGTGTGAGTGTGCGTGTGTGTGTGTGCGGGAGTGTGAGTGTGCGTGCGTGTGAGTGTGCGTGTATGTGCGTGTGCGTGAGTGTGTGTGTGTGTGTGTTGTCGTGAATCCGTCAGACAAGCAAAAGCGAAATATACCAGAAATATATCAGTAATTCAAAGAATAACTTTTTTCAACTTCATAACTTTAAATCTTCATGTTGAATTCATTTTCCTGTTCTTTGTCATGTTAAATGAGGCAAAAAACATAAAGTCAAGCTGAAAAAATCTGCCCGACTGAAAAAAAATGAATAGCGTGTATGTGTTTGTCTGTGCTTGGTGTGTGTGTGTGTGTCCATGTTTGGTGTGATGTGTTGTGATTCGACCAGACAATAAATAAGAGATGAATGAATGCGACAAAAAGTTTGATGACACCGCTCGATGCCGCTTATACAAAATGATAAACAGGGAAAGTCATCCCCCCCACACACAGATAGAGAGAGAGAGAGAGAGAGAGAGAGAGATTCAGCCACTATTGCATAGTCACATATGCAAACATCAAAAAAGGCTACAGCATTTAAAAACTTTTACTTCTAATTGCACTACAGTGCGTTTATGTGGAATAATTAACAATGTACAAGTTATCTGATTTAAAAAATAAAAACATTACTCAAGTGTGAAATTTTCACAATGAAAACTGAAAATATCTATATTTAGCACAGGTTCTAATTAAATGCAAAAAATATTCTTAGAGCCTGACATACATATAAGAAGTTTTCTTAAAATTTCCCATGAGAGAGAACAAGAACCCCGTCATTGTGATTTGAGTGGAAGAGCAGCCTTTGAGTCGAGTGAGTGCTTAATATTATAATGTTCGGATAAGGTCGTATTAATGGTTAATAATATTCCAAGAAAAACACTGTAACAAAAGATTAGTGAAGAAACTGTTTAATTCTGTAGAGCAATAATACAATAATAGTGACTAACATACTTTGCGACGACTTCACGACTCTTTTTCCTATGAGCAGACTTTCCACTCAGTCACAGGACGAGTCTATGTTCTACAATTAATGTAAACCTGGAAAAAATAATGGATAATAAAAACAGCGTTTTTTATATAACAAATTAATATATTTCAATGAAACCTCATGCAGAGGCATATATATAAGGTAGAAAATTCACTCGTGTTCATCATCGGCGAGCACTATTTTCTCCAGGCGGAACCGGAAGCTGGAGCAAGCCTTGACGAAGGCGTTTCTGCCCATGTTGGCCATGGCGACCCAGATGGCTGCCTTGAGAGTTTCCTTGGTGTTGTAGGGCCTTCTGTTCACATAGCTAAACAAGAAGACACACAAAATAGTCGAGAGGATTGAAGTCGGGTGACCAGTGAAGCAGTGCGCAAGTGGCGCTTCTTGAACACATAAGATTTATAATTCAAGTCCCCCTTTGAGATACACATGATTGTACGCCTGATGGTGGCCATTTCATTAGTGATTTTCCTCATGTTTTTGCTGAGGTTCTTCTTGACAGCCACGGTAACGAACTCGGGCGCCCTGAAATTGTCTTTATCGCCTGAGGCCCCATGTGTCTTTACAAGGTCGTAGACCATGGTTTAGGCATTTAGGGTATTTAAACTATTCAAAGATTTCCTTGGGTTTGTCGCTGGCATGAAGTCTCTCGACAACAGCAGCTCAACAATTGTATTCTGAAGACGTCAAGTACCTCGTGTGTCAATGGCCAGACAGCAAGTGAGGTGTAGTAATTTTTAACGACGCTCTCGAAACGTCGCTACGCTGTGACGTCTCCGTGCAGATGACACCTTGAAATTCTGGATTTATCTGCGTCATATCGTACACAACAATTGCAATAAGAATTAAACTAATATCTGGACATCTTATTTTCATATGAAAGGGGATCATGGTTTTCTGGGTGTAGGGTAGCAACAGGTCTGTGCAAGAATAACACTGGCGACTTAGCATTACCACTTATATATATATATATATATATATATATATATATATATATATATATATATATATATATATTGTCATCCACAGACAGACTGTTTCTCTGTATCACAGCTCTTCAGTGTGGCTAGACATCCGGTCATACTAGCTAGGATCGAAACCCGGCTGAATTGGTGTATTTATTTATAGATAAAAAACAGTAACTGAGAGGACTCAATTCGTTTTATCGAATAGTCTTGCTATAATAGCCGTAATAGTCACTGTTTACAAACCCACACTTCCTCCTCAGAGAGCTCAACCGAAATAAATTTTTCAGGAGCCTATATATATATATATATATATATATATATATATTAATTCATCGAGTCTAGAAGAAAACTCAACAAAATGCAGAAAGCACTGAACGGCCGTTTCGTTCTATATTTGGGACTCATCAGCAGGGCGCATCCACTACCGAGAATTGAAACCCGGCAAACGTCATACCAACTGTCCCAACGCGGGGTAGAAGAGGTAGTGAATCAGACTCGATATAGCACCGCTCGATCACATATTCATCCCATTTTCTCTTTTATCCATACGACTCTGCCCCCAAGAGCCACGACTACTATCCCCAAGTCGCTCCATCCAGAGCATTAGAAGCCGGTTCAAGTAAGCATATACAATTGATAGAAATTAGGAGGATTTCAGATAATTATAATTAGGTCATATTGGTGAATTCTCGGTCGTGTATGCGCACTGCTGATGAGTCCCAAATAGGGCGAAACGGCCATCCTTCATTCTGTTGAGGTTTCTTCTAGACTCAATGAATTACTTAATTATAAGTATATCAAATCTTCCTAATTTCTATCACTTGTATATCCTTGCTTGAACCGGCTTCTAATGCTCTGGATGGAGCGACTTGGGGATAGTAGTCGTAGCTCGTGGAGGCACAGTCCTATGGGTAAGGGAAACTCTGATGATTTCCACCACGGAATATGTGATCGAGCGGCGATATATCGAGTCTAATTCCTTACCTATTCGTTACCGAGGCCCGTTGGTACAGTTGGTATGGCATTTACCTGATAGCGTAACGGTACTGGTTTCAATTCTAGGCAGTAGATGCGCACTGCTGATGAGTCTTAAATACAGGACGAAACGGCCAGTGCATTCTGTATTTTGTTGAGGTTTCTTCTAGACTCGAATAATTAATTATAATTATCTCAAATCCTCCTAATTTCTAACACACACACACACACATACACATATATATATATATATATACTAGCAGCATGGCCGGGCGTTGCCCGCGCTTGATTCAAAGATCATACGACTCATACAGCAATCGCTATCACTTGACTTTAAATATTTTTGCCCTTCCTTGCCTTTAAAGGAGTGCCTTTTGCCGTGCTGATGTTGCTACATGCCTTACTTCTTGCCTATCTCACACTGCGAATTTTTTTCTAAGCTCTATACTAAGCATTAAATCTGTTGTGAAAAAAGAACTAAACAAAATGAACACAAAACGATCAGTTTTAAAAAAGGACTCGTAACTGGAAAAACCGAATGAAAAAAGAATGTTAACAACAAATACTTTTTCACACCCAACCCAGTTCTGCAGAATCAGAATCAACGTTGAGTATAAGCAAGTGAATGAGCCAATAGGAGTAAAGTGCCATGCAGATTTAAATTTTTCCCACTTGTGACGAATGCAACTATCGATTATTTTTGCACGCTAGAATGCTAGTTAACATTCGTGTCAGTCAGCTGTTGGCTCTCACACTAGCCAATAGAATTTTCCTGCCTATTCGTGGCAGCCAGCCATTGGCTCTCACTCTGGTCAGTACAAAATGGCCGCAAACTACCGTAGAAGCATGACAAAATCGATTATTTCCACTATCGATGGGAGTTGGGAAATGCAAAGTCGGTCTTGGCCTTCTCGCTAACTTGGAGCATGTGCATTAGAAAATTGCGGCCGTGCATTCGTTACACACACACACACACACACACACACACACACACACACACACACACACACACACACACACACACACACACACACACATCCTGGCTTTTATAGATAGAGATTAGTCGGCACATGAGATTTATAATTCAAGTCCTCCTTGAAAATACACCCGATTATTCGCCTGCTTGTGCCCATTTCCCTGGCGATCCCGATGATCGCCATCCCCTGTCCTTATACCCTTTCTTCCATCAGGTGGCCGAGATGGCTGTGAAGACACAGCCTACTCATTAAACTCGTGAGCAGGAGTCTCATAGGATTATGGGTGCCAGACCCTCCTGACAGTACGTCGCACATCCTATTCATGCTGACGGCTGATGGATGGTAGAAAGCGAAGTCAAAGAGGTTTGAATTTGATTTTGGTGGACATGACTGCGTGACGGAGAAACCCACACACTCTGCCTGAAGCGCCTCTCTCGAAAGGGGATTGAAACAGGCGAGATCTGGCAAACCTGGTTGTATCGGGTTGTCGGATACTTAGTTTGTCAATGCCCTTCATAGCTGCCTTCTTCCGCTGGTATGGCTGTTGAGATAGTGTAGATCTTTGCCTATTCTGCCGTCGATCCCGATAAAATGTTTTAATGATAATACAATTAAAATTAATTAAAAGTAAAGAAAAGTTCGATTTAAGAAGTATAAATAATTTAAACAACTTGAACTAACATTTTCAATGATACTAGATACGTCTAATTAAGTACATATTACGAGTCAATAGAGTTGGATATTTTTATTGCATATATGGACAATTTCTACAAGTAAAAAGGAAATAGGATTTCTTTATAATGCATATGCAATATCCATATAGAAAGATGAACCAAAAATCCTCTGTGGAAATCTATCAGTGCAGAATCGCATTGTGTCGATTACGGACATTCAGAACAGAGCTAGCACACTTGCATATACAGGTGCACGCATTTACAAGCATACCGAAGTCGAATGATGCAAGCATGTGTGTGCAGTCGATCGGTAGTAAGTGCACATTTGGTAAGGTTTTGCGCTCGACTGCATTTCAAAAGAGGTGTTGAATTTATTGAGATGACATTGAACGATAAATGGTGCGCTTCCTGTGCTAAATCCTCAATCTTCCTTCGACTTCTTCACCAGTGACCACCTCTACCACATCGCCATATTTGTTCCACCGCGGTCTGCGCATTCCTTTCTTCCTCATATAATCTCTCCATACCTTTCCCCGTGTTTCTATTTCTGTCTGCGACTCTCACTCCTCTCTCTCTTTTCGCCCTCTCTCTCTCTCTCTCTCTCTATATATATATATATATATATATATATATATATATATATATATATATATATATACGTGGTAACCACATGCATACATTTATATAAAATCACATGATATTTAATTCTAACTTAAAAGCTATATTTTGATTTGTGAGTGTGTTTTGTTTGTTTCTTTCTCTCTTTCTATTCACACAGACACAAACACGTATGTGAGTGTGTATGTATGTGTGCGCCTGTGTATGTGTGTGTGTCTGTATGTGTGTGTGCAATCTTACTTGCTGCAATCATTTCTGTACATTTTTTCCTGTGTCGGTTTCTGTCTGGAACTTTCTTTCTCCCACACACACACATACACGCATATATATATATATATATATATATATATATATATATATATATATATATATATATATATATATGTGTGTGTGTGTTTGTATGTGTGCGCATATGTGTGTATGTACACATGGTTACTGCATGCATACATTTGTATTAAATCATAAGATATTTAATTCTAACTATATTTTCTTATAGTTGCTTCTCTTTCTCTCTCTGTCTATATATATATATCTGCGACTGTAAGTTTTTATCTACATGTATATACACTACATGTATATATATATATATATATATATATATATATATGTGTGTGTGTGTGTGTGAAGACTGGTATCGGTGTCGGATTTTTATCTTTTTATGAAGACGCATAAATTATGTTAACTTTTGTTAAGACAATCTATGTTCTTATCAGCTTCTATTTCATTTTCTGCATCTACGTAATAAATATTGTGCATTAGAGATTTTAATATCTTTTACTATTTTCAAAAAAATATTCGTAATAAAATCATTTCGAGGAAATTCATTTATCTTATACAAACATACTAACTGCAAAATATAATTTCATTGGGCAATAAATCCGTAAGTTTAAAGATATAAAGAAACGTGCATTATTTTATTATTTTATATGTTAACCCATGATCCATGACATTTTCATTTAGTAATGTTAACCCCCAAAAAGGCCCAAATGCCACTCAAGGTAGAGGGATACTCTGTGGATTGTATTTGCATAAGAAAGAACAAGATATATATATATATATATATATATATATATATATATATATATATATATATATATATATATATAACCTAACCTGAACAAAATAAACTTTGAAATCTCCACAAATATTCTTAATGCCTATAATTGATAACAGAAGCCATACCAACGGCTTCCCACACTTAATACTTCTCGTTTTTACTCTCGCGTGGTCATGTGTGACGTCATGATCTGCGGTGCGATTTTTCGTTTCCAGCGTCTCGTATGCACGAGTTTGTTGTTGCTTGTAAATCTTCCATGTAAACAAAAACAGACTATCATTATTGTTTTGTCCGTGTATTGTTTAATGTATTGTAATGCAATTGTCATCTTTGATAATGGCTTATGTAAGCCGAAAGCTTAGAATTAAAACATATGTATCAATATGGTGATTTTTTCGTTTTTTAATGATAATGTTATTAAGCTTATCAGACGATATGAAAAGAATTTACATATAAATAAATAGACAAAACTTGTCCATATTATTTAATGAAAATGTAGCAATATATATATATATATATATATATATATATATATATATATATATATATATATATATATACCCCTTTCCTTCTCGATCTCTTATCAACACTGTCCACAGAAGGGACATCCTCCACACCCCTAATCCTAAATGCCTCGTCCCCTAATTCAAAATACTCGGCCAACTTTCACATCGATGAAGACGAAACCGATAAAAGCATTTATTTCGCAAGCGAAGAATAAAAAAGGGATCGGGTTTGTACTAATAATCCCATCCACAACGAGTTCACACCAGCGCCCAAAAAAATAAAATAAAAAAAAAGACACCGTTGGTGAATCTCCCCGGTTTCTCTATTTATTTCTCGCACCTGTGATGAAGGACACAGGCGTGCCCGAAAATTCCGGACTAATAAAATTAATCTCCGTGCTTCATTTATATCTTGTGAATAACGATTAATATATAATAAATTCATTTCGCACTGATCACATCGGCATCTTTTCGTTTTCCCTTGTTTTATTAACCAACCTATCTATATATATATATATATATATATATATATATATATATATATATATATATATATATAGAGAGAGAGAGAGAGAGAGAGATAGATAGATAGATAGATAGATAGATAGATAAGTTCAGCGAATATATAAAAATAGCAAGGGGCGTAAGGCAAGGATGTGTCTTCTCACCGGACTTATTCAACCTATAAAGCGAGGTAATTCTGATAGAATTGGGGATCCTACTGGGATTCATCATTGGCGGCCACAACCTTACCAACATAAGATACGCAGATGACACAGTACTGATAGCATACACACAAAATAAACTACAAAACCTCCTACAGAAGGTAGTGAGGGAGAGCAAGAAGAAAGGACTAATCACAAATTACAAAAAGACAGAATGCATGGTCATCAGTAAAAGGATGAGCCCAAAATGCGATTTTCAGGTCGTGGATACTAAAATCAAGCATGTGCGGAAGTTTAAATACCTGGGAAGTGTTTTTACGGAGGACGGTAGGTGAGACGTTGAGATCCGAAGAGGGACTGGGATGGCCAAGGACGCATTCCAAAAGATGGGCAGAGTAATGCGAGACAGGAGGATTTCTTTGGTATGGAGCTGTTACGTGACATCTGTCCTCGTTTACGGCAGCAAATGATAGCCGGTCTCCTCAAAGATGAAGAAATGACTCGAGGCAACGGATATATGATTCTAGAGGGGTGCCGATGGAGCGAGTGTGTGAGCAACGCTGAGGACTTGGAGAGGCTACAAACAAGGAGGAAGCTTATACTTAACATCAGGAAGAGGCAGTTGACATTTCTGGGACATGTAATGAGAAAAGAGGGCATGGAGAATTTGATACCCATTGGTCGAATACAGAGAAAAAGCCAAGGGAAAGTGGGCTTAAGCAAGTTGATAGCAGAACGTGGTCTGGGGGGGTGACAGAGGCATGAAACTTATTGTGAGCCACAAGGAATAGGGGGAAGTGGAGAGCCATGATCGCCTACGCCCTGAAAGACACGGCACATGAAAATAAAAAAAAGATAAATAGCTAGATAGATATTTATGTATGTATATATAAAGAGTTTCGGCTGGAAAACTCATAGGCTGGGCAATAAATGTAAGTAGATAGATCAATTGGATGATCAGCTGTTGTATTCTGGTACACATGCATATCTTTTAGTCTAATGGTGTGTCTACTTACATTAATATTTTGGTCTGTCTTTGAACTTTACAATCGACACTTATCTATCTATCTACTATCTATATTTCTCATGTTGTCTGTCTGTGTGTCTGTCGTGGGTGTTGTTACCTCGCCCAGGCCGCATTTCTCACCCGATTTCGATGCAAATGGCTGCCGTAAGGACATGACGGAGCCCGATTTTTGAGTTCGGAATCAGGTTCCGAAAAAATCGATTATCTGCTTACAGAAGGAATGATCATATTTCAACCAAATTTGACACCCTCTTAGAGTCTACCATTAGAAGTGCTGTCCAGAAGTTTCATGACCACGGACCCCTAAACAGCGCGGAAAATCGATAAAACCCAAAAACCGATACGCCCAGATTGCGTCTGAACCGCATGTCGGTTTTTAGTGAAAACCGAGCGGATTTATGAAGAGGCCATTGGGAGTCATCATGTGAAGTTTCGATCTCTGAGCGCCCCCCAAACAGAGTGCAAATCGACAATCGGTCAACCCTTAAAAATGTTTTTTCCGGTTTTTTAAAGCTGATCGTATTGTGTTTATTTTGTTTAGTTCTTTTTTCGTAACAGATTTAATGTTTACTATAGAGCTTAGAAAAAGTTGGCAGTGTGATATAGGCAAGAAGTAAGACATGTAACAACATCAGCACGGCAAAGGGCACTCATCTAAAGGCAAGGAAGGGCAAAACTATTTTAAGTCAAGTGATAGCGATTGCTGTATTAATCGTACGATTTTTGAATCAAGCATGGGCAACGCCGGACCATGCTGCTAGTATGTATATAATAAACGTTGGTTTATAGGACGAAACGTGATTTTGACATGAAATTTTAAGGTAAAAATTTGCGTCTTATACACCAAAAAATATACTATA
>CAHIKZ030004529.1:20000-45000 GCA_903632075.3 Acanthosepion pharaonis
TTTCACTTGGTATTTCCAAGTAGGGATGAAAGGGTCTCTGCTGGACTTGACGTAAGAAGAAACCTCAGTGACGCAATTTTCAATTGGGAGATTGAAGGTGTCAGTCCAAGGGGCGTCAAGAAGAAAATTTCGGAATGAGTCCCAATCAACATGCTGATAACGGAAAGAAGACTTATGGATTGTGGGGGATCCTGTTTAATGGATGCTTGGAAGGAGATATCAATAGCTATCACAGAGTGGTCCGAGTTACCAAGAGGGCAATATTGTGAAGTTCAGCAAGTGCGAGGAGAGGAGGTTAGAAATATAGATCTAGTAGAGAAGCCTGTTGCACGGTTTGGCAAGGGAAATAAGTTGGGAAGTCTACGATTTAAGTGCGGGATTGGGCAATGGAAAAATTTAATATCTGTATACAGTCAAACTTTAGAATATTTTAGCCTCGTGTCGTGGGAACATTAAAGTCACCGAAAGAAAGTTGTTCGTAGATGGGTGGAGAGAAAGTGCATTTCAGCTGTTGCGTCTAATATACAGCAGTCTTGGGAAAGGGGAGGGGGCGAAAAAGTAAAAATCGATAGTTGATATAGTGGCAAAAGGCAAAGACATATGAGAGAGTAGTCAGTGGCCTCGAGAGAAAATTCACTGGCCATCGGAAGATTATGCCGGAAGTAAACACCAAGAACATGAATGCAAATAATAGAATCTTTTCGGCAATGGGGAAGACCCAAGAATTTATTGGTAGCAATGAAAGAATTCAAGTTGGTGTCACAGAGAATAAATATATCTGGAGAAAACATTCTAAGTTGCAGAAGTTGGAACGGATAGCAGGAATATTGGAGAAAGAAAGATTGAAGGGTGTAGATGGTTATTTTTGTCCTTAGATAGACTCCATAAAATCATTCATTCAAAACACTAATAGAGTGTTTTGAGTGAATTATTATTATTATTATTATTATTTTATTTGATTTCTGCCGTTTACACATTTCTTTCCGGGTCCCGCCCAGGGACCTAAGGTTAGAAATGGCATTATGACACTTTCCACTGACAAAAAAAAAAAAAAAAAATTACATAGATAAAGCCCTTCGTAAAGTGTGGGCTGTACTTGTCAGAATAATTTTTTGTATCTCCTTGAGGCGTGGACTTCCAGGAATCCCTTCAATTAGTCTACTGCAATCTTTCCAACCAGTCCTAGGGCTCCAACTACAACAGGGATTGTTGATGTTCCCATATGCCACATTTTCGAGATTTCTATTTCATTATTATTATTATTATTATTATTATTATTATTATTGATGTTGTTGTTGTTCCTCTAAAAGGAATTCATGAAACAAAGTACTGCCGAAATTCGTGGGAAGGAACGGATAATTAATATCCAAATATACCTCAACACAGCCCTGAAATTAAACAGCATGAAACGATAAAAATATGGTATCAATAAACAAATACTGGTAATGGGGTAAAAGACTTACCAGCGGGAAAACACATTGTCATTAACCGTATATATATATATATATATATATATATATATATATATATATATATATATAATGTCGATAACTCCTTGACTATTTCTCGGACCAATCCTAATTATTTTATAACTCTACACGCAGAACTTTTCACTGCCAGTTCAAGAAAGACATTTGGGCCACTAACACACAAAAAAGAGAATGTCCCATATCGAGAATATTTAACATCGAAGAACATAAGAAAAAGAAAAAAAAATAATAATATGTGGGAATCTCTTTCGCTTTGCCTGATGACGGTCGCGAGATGGGAAACACGTGTAGCAAAATTATGGAAAATAAATCATAATATTTAAAAAGAAAATCCACATTACAACAAAAACGTTAGCGGTTTCTCTCTCTTTTTAAATATACACACTTTTCTCTCGTTGGAACTACTATACACATATATATATATATATATATATATATATATATATATATATATATATATATATATATATATAGGCGTGATCGGATTCGGGAACTTCAGGACAATATGGAGAACACGGAGGAAGGCATATGCAAAAGAATTAATAAGAATTTGATGAAACTTAGGCGCATCCGAATGACAATTATCGAGTCGTCGATGCCTTAAGTGTGTTACCGAATGAAGGAAAATAGCTGATGAAATTCAAGAGACTGTTGTCAGACGGGATTAAAACTATGCTACAGCTCATTACCATATACGATACACACTTGGGGGAATTATATCTATTTCGATCCATGAATGACTAGGCAGATTTCCCGAATAAGGCTGCCATTTCATTCTACGGTAAACTGGTTACCAACCAAGGTTAAAGGATCCAGTCTATCCTGCTATTTAACCCATAGCTGGTGGAGAGGGAAAAGTGATTGATTTAAACCTTATCCAATGGTATTTTCTTGTAAGAGAATGTTATGAAATCGGCTGTAATTCGAACTCCGCTTTTCGAATTCTCTTTTCGAGTCGTTATATTTTATTAACTCACGTCGCACAGTTTGTGCGTAATTCGAGTTTCTGTGAAACCTTCGTTAGAAGGAAAAAAACAAACAAATAAACAAAATAACGATCTACATATTAGCTCTCAAAAAAAAAAATTTAAATCGGCCGAGCACAGTGAGGAGAAGAGCACGAATTTGTAAACAGTCACTACTACTGATGATAATGCAAGCCTCTCCAAATTGGATTGACTTCTCTCGGTCACTGGCGTGTTTATGAAAAAAATAAATACGTAAAAATTCGACTTTTTCTCTGCGGGGCGTCGATAACCTATGGGTTAGGTATCTATCGCACCCAGTATATATACTACGTTACTTAAAAATCGAAAGCTAAAAAAAATATGAAAAAATATAAGCAAAATAACATAATGAAACATTAAAAAAAAAAAGTAAATAAGTAAACAATTAAGTAAATAATAATCAAATCGAATGCGCACAAAAAAACAAGTAAATTTAATAATAATAATAATAATAATTAATAATAATAATAATCAACAAATAATTAAGTAATCAATAATAAATAAGGAGTCAAAATTTAAAGAAACGTCACTATAAAATATTTACAAATATGTGCATTCAGGTCCAGAATAATTCCTAATCAATCGCCTCTAGAATAATTTGAAACTTAACCGTTAACGCTCACCCAATAAGCGTTAGGATAATGCACTAGACCTTGCTACCCATAATGCACCATTGTCCAGTATATATAAATAGTCGAACCAAAATACAACACTTTAACTCATAAATATAGCATACCTTAAATTATATTTTTATCACACACACACACACACACACACACACACACACACACACACATATATATATATATATATATATATATGGCCTTGAAAATGACGGCATTCTTTTAAAGGGGCATTCTTCAAAAAGATTCGTTGGAACGACAATAATCAGAATAGTGTAACTGAAAATGGGAGACATGGGGGGGAGTAAATAAGGCAACACGACTAACATAAATTTATTACTAAAAACAAACAAATCGGTGTAAAAAGGTTTCGAATGAGTATGAAATTAAGAAACTAAGAATATGCACATAAACAAAAGGAAATAGTAATAATAATCAAGAAAAATAATAATCAATAATGAACAATGAGTTAAAATAATTAACAAACGACACTATAAAATATCTACAAACAATTGCATTCAGATACACAGCTAATTCTTCTCAATAGGCGGTAGAATAATAACATAACCTGTACCGTCTACTCAATAACTGTAAGGATAATACAATAGACCTTCTACCCATAATGCACCACTCACCAGCATATATAGATAGTCGAATCAAAACACAACGCACATGTACAGAAGATTGCGCTTAAGCATGGAACAAACTGTCGCAGCCGGATGCTGACCTCAAACTCCACTTCCATATATACATCGGAGGCACGGTAGAGTAATGGATAGAGGCGTGGATTGAAGAATCGGAGAGCTGAGTTCGAATTCCAGTCGAATCCGTTACATTTACTTACGTGCTAATACCCTTAAGAAAGGTGTGAATACTTTTTTTCTCTCTCCAGCTACGGGTAAGTAGCAGGACAGGCTGGGTTCTATAGCCTTGGATGGCAACTGGTCTAGGAGAAGGACAACTCTAAATTCAAAACCAGCGGAGGGACGATGGGGCACCCTGTGGCACGTATTTGGCCCTTCAAAAAGTGTGGATGGTCCTGCACGAAACCTTTAACACTATAATCAAATCTCATGTGCTGTTGTCGGTTTCCTAAGAACTGATCTGCTTGACCCTCATACGTCGAATTCGACGGGAGAGTCGAGTATATATATATATATATATATGTCATTCGCAGACAGTACTGTTTCGCTGCATCACGTCCGAAAGCCTCAAGCCAGGGTTTCAAAACCGGAGTTACTACGTCAGCAGAGAGAAAACTGCTAATTCTAGCGTGTTTTTACGAATGTAAACAAACGCCAGTTGGAGTGCTCGTATTCATTTTACTGAAGATCTTTGCGTTTTAGCGCAGACGACTGCTGTTTGTAGAATTAGGCTATCTCTCAAGAGTGCTCAATTGCTTAATTATGTTATCCGCAGACAGTACTGTTTCGCTGATCACAGCTCCTCAGTGCAACTAGACTTCCGAAAGCTTCAAACCAGGATCAAAACCCGACCACTTCATCAGTCCGAGTTTCTACCCCTAAGCCATCAGCAGCCAGTAGAGAGAAACTGCTAATTCTCGTCTATTGTTTTTACGAATTTAAACAAACACAAGTCACGCAGAGTGCTCGTATTCATTTTACTGAAGAGCTTTGTCTTTTAGCTTAGGCGGCAGCTGTTTGTAGAATTAGGCTCTCTCACCAGAGTGCTCAATTGAAATATATTATCGAGGGATTATTGTATCATTACTAAAGAGCAATGGATTGTGATTTAATTTCCTAGGACAAAATAGTGCAGTGAGTTCGATCCTCACTTTGTATAAGGTATAACCAAATGTTTTAAATGTCGGTGTCTTCATAGATCCCTTGTGATTTTCTGCTAGTATTTCAGTATCACACTGCTTTGTTTTTGTATAACTAGTTCGATTTTCACTGAATATACAACATTCCTTGTGATTGTAAATACCTATATGTGAAAGGCACCTAACGGAGAGTAATAACCACTTTCGGAGAGTAATAACGGAGAGTAATAACCCTTTCAGATCAGTTTGTTTCAGCTTAATCCTTTCCAGATGCCCAACCATTGTGACCCGGAGTGGTAGCATTTGTTAGGGTCACAGTTATGGGCAAATAGTGAACCTCTCCCTCCTCCCCCCAAAAACAAACACTATTAAAATATAAAAATGTATTTTCATAGTGTTTTGTTTTTGTAATACAACAATCGATTTTTATATAAAATAATGACCAAAAATACATATTTATAGTAAAATAACCAACAATGTTTTTTTAAGCAACATCAATAGCAATACATTGCATAGTAGAATTACTAACACTACATTTTATAGCAAAACAACAAACAATACGTTTTATCTGTAGTTGAAGATTAAATTTGGCTGGAAAGCATGGAGCCAGAAGGGAGTTCCCCAGGCTAGGAGTGCTAGAAAAGAAACTGTTAGCATAGAACTTACGGTTACATCTAGCCAGCTCAACTGATGAGATCTCGACGCCAGACTAGTACTGCGCTTAAATTGAAAATGTATCGGTACCATAGCGAATAGTTCATCCGAACAATAACCGTGAAAGTATTTATAGAAAAGGCACAGGGAGGCCACCTTGCCGAGGTGGGAAAGTGACTGAAGTCGTAACGCCAGATCAGGTACAATAATAATGCTGATTCTTTTTTAGATTTTATCAAGAAGCTCTAGGCAAATAGCAGAAGAACTAAGCCATATGTGATAATAATATTTTAAGCATGGACGAATGTCAGACTTAGGTATGTAGAATAGATTCTAGAGAGAAAAATTGTTCCGTACGACACAGAGAACCAACTTACTTAGCAGCTGAGCTAGTAATGGTTTCAATGTAGTCTTTCCACTTCATGTCAGCCGAGAACGTTACTCTGAGAAAGCGCACCGAGTCACTTTCCTGGAGGTTAGCATCAGCCATACGGATAGAAGGCCGGTTAAAGGGGAGTAGGTTAGTTTAGTTATGGAGGCGTTAAAATTAACAAGCCATCTTTTCTCTCAGTTAACAAAGATTTTTTTGCGCAGAAAGTCTAGACTGCACTAAGAAATAATTTAAAATTTTGATGATTTTCATTTCGTAAGAGGTTTGGACGTGAGTCGGACAGAGATTTTCTTTTTCAAAATTCTATTATATACACAGATATGTATGTGTGAGTCGAGATGTTTATCTTAAGCATTCATTATTATTTGCTTGCTTTCTTCAATATCTTTTGTTTTAGTAGCTTCTCGAATATTCTCCGCGTTTTTTTTTCTATCTTCCAAACGATTTTGGGAAAGGCAAGTTTATTCTTGGCAAATATATATACAGGCCCCACTCGCTTACATGATGTCGGGCACAGATATATTTAAGCAAAGAGGCAACTTCTCACGTCCTCACCTTCTTAAGAAATGCCACCAGAACGAAGACCACTTTGTCGTCCAGTGGACAGGGCTAAGTTGCAATCTCTTTATTCGAACACAGCAAGCATTAACCGTTGCAGATTATAGAAAGCGTAAGGTGTAGCATTGCAAACAACTGTGTCATCTTCCACTTAACTGACGTAAATGACTGATCAATCGTGGGGATGGAACGTGGCCGATTTGCGGATTTAACAACTGTCTGAGTGGTGATTGTTACTTTGTTGCACATAATTCTTTATAAGATTCGTTATGTAACAAACTCTAGGAATGCATGTGCATGCACGTATGCGGGCGAGGTGGTGGGAGGGACGGAGGATGCGTGATCTGATTGGATCAGTATCAGTTACGTCATAGTTGTAAACATGTAATACAGCTAGGTCTTGGTTTGATAAAGAGTATGGGTGACAGGCCGGTGTTGGAGCGGCAAAGAAATAGATCTCGGTGGGATTAGGGCGGATCGATAGATCGAAGTAATAGGCGCTTGGAAAATCGATAGAGAAAGGAAGGGAGAGATTACAGAGTGATTGACAGAGGGCTGTATTATGTGTATGAGCGCATGCGTGCGTGAAAGTAATTATGTGAATGTGTACTAAGGAGAGAAGGAAAGAGAAAGAATGGCTGCCAAGAAGAAAACTAAAGAGGATGCGAAAGAATAGAGAGGGGGAGAGAGAGAGAGAGAGAGAGAGAGAGAGAGAGAGAGAGGAGATGGAGAGAGAGAACGAGAAGAGAGAGGTATAGAAGAACTATCTATACATGAAATATATATATATATATATATATATATATATATATATATATATATATATAACTCCTAAGGAGCCAGCAACTACCTACCTACGTTTCACATAAATGGATATATATATATAAATCCTACATCTACATTGTTCATAAATATATATATATATATATATATATATATATATATATATAACTGATAACTGACATCGATCAAACATGGCACGTGGAACTAGAACAGTCTACCCCAGTGAGCGAAATAAAGGGTTCAGTTCGACATTCCAACCACCTGAAGAAGGCCGGAGTGTACAACGGCCGAAACGTTGTAATAAATATGGCGACAAAGATGAAGACAATAGTCTGAATAATGTAAATAATATACATACAAACATGCATACATAAATATATACATATATATATATATATATTGATGGTGATCTCGTAAAATGCAGTATTAGTGAAATTGAGACTTTTCTGATGCAGTCACAAATTCGCCGGGCTGCTCATGTCGCAAAGATGAGCGACGACAGAATGCCTAACGTCCTCATGTATAGCCAACTTGACAGTGAAAGGACTGTTGGATGGCCGTGCCTTATGTATAAAGACAAGCTAAAGAGACTCAGCTCTCAATGCGCTTCATCCTAACTTCGAGAGAGTTAACCTGGATAGAAATAACTAGAGATGTTTATGCCAGGGGCATCAAAAATTTCGAAATCAGCCGTATTGACCAGATAGGAGAGGAAAGAAATTGGCGAAAAGCGTCAGCAAAAATTCCTGTGGCTATGTGCCGAGACGGTCGCTGTTGCATAATATGAGGACTTGTATGCGGGTCCCTAGCGTGACTGAAGTGTCGCATACGAGACAAACACAGAAACTGAACCGGTTTGACGGATCCTCATATGTCGAAATCGAAAGGAGAGTTCATATATATATATATATATATATATATATATATATATATATATATATATATACATATGATATATATATATATATATACATATATATATATATATATATATATATATATATATCATTATATATACATATTTCTTACATATACAGCACATTATTCTATATATCTTAAAATATGCTTTAACATTGCGGGATGACTATATATATATAAATATATATAAACATAAATATATATATATAGGATATATATATATATATATATATATATGTGTGTGTGTGTGTGTGTGTGTGTGTATCACATTATGAAATGGACAAAAGTTCGACAATTATTTTAAAACATTTTATGTTTATACATTCTTTTCAAAGATACAAATATTTGAAGTAAATGCTCTGTTTATAATAAACAATATTAAACCATATTTACCGGCTTGAATGTCCGAGAAATTTTCATAGAAAATATTCGTCCTCGACAGGATTCGAACCTGTATCCTATACGGAACCGAACGATCCTCTTTGGCCGAATCGGTTAAAAGACACGTCAGGCTATATGACTGTTCCGTATAGGATACAGGTTCGAATCCTGTCGGAGGACGAATATTTTGTATGTTGTTTAATACTGTTTATTATAAATAGAGCATTTACTATATTTGTATCTATCAAAAGCATGTATAAACATAAAATGTCTTAAAATATATATGTATGTAAAATATATATATATATATATATATATATATATATGTGTATGTATATCCAGTCTAGATATAAAATTCCTTTACACCAACGTCCCCGTTAATAAATGATTAAGTCTTTGGGAAAAAAAACAAACATCAGAGACAATAAAAAAATAAACACTTCTACCAACGGCTAAAATAACAATAATCTGTAGTTTGATCACCAAATAATTTTATTTCACATTTAACAATAATAGTAATTTAGATAAGTGGAGTGATGGCAAGTGTTTTCTTAGGATTCCTTTTCAAAATAATTTACCTAAAAAATCAATATACTTTTGATACATTGACGATACTCTCAGTTGTCATGATTTACCAAACCTTGTAAATAATCAATGTCGAACATACCATAGAATTTACATATGAAATGGAAATAGAAAATACTTTGCCTTACCTAGATATAATATTACACGCGTTAAAAATAGCCTATAACTAAGAGTCCATCGCAAATCAACAAATAAAGATGATCTCTTAAATTTCTATTCTCACCAAAACAACATATTAAATTTGACATAATCATCTGATTCTATTTAATTTGTAGCTCTCACTATATGCATGAAGGTAGGAAATACATTGAATATACTCTCAAGCTTCTCTAATATACTATTTCATATAGAATGCGAAAATGTTTTTATTTCAAAGTAGATTAACTGTTCCTCCTGGCAAACCTAACCAATCAAAATATATTGTTCTACCAAACAACTCTATCACAACTGCAAATGAAAAGAATTTATCTAAACTCAACATAAAATTTGTCACAACTAAAACAATAAAAGACTTAATAGTCAACAAAATAGTGGGCTGAAACTTGAACGCGAAATTTACTCATTGCCTGTAATAATTTCATCAAGAACTACACCGGAGAAATCTCTAGGAATTTAAATAAAAGAGGAATTAAAAAAAAATGATCTTTATAAACAAAAAAGCGAGTTGATCACCGTAACGAGGCTGACTAAAAATATATTTAAAAATTTAAATCTTAAAGAAAACAATTTTAAGACGAAAATCTTTAGAAATGATTTAATCATCCCCAGTAAGTTTGCGTCCAGATTCTTACAAGGTTTAATCTTCCTTGGCAGATCTTCTATTATCACAATGTGGGATGTTTCATAACAAAAATGACAAAACATAAACAAAAGAAAAAAGAATCTAAATGTAATAAACGAGATTATATAAGCAAAAAAAAACATAATAAAGAAACATTATTTGAAAGTTAAAATTCTCAGCGTCTCTCTTTCGTTCGTGCGCATGTGAAGTTGCATCAACTTAAACATAAATTTAGTCAGATGATGTCCTAAAGGATGAAACGCGTCACACGAAGACATTTTCCACTTTGTCATACTTTTTCCCCCAGTACTGTTGTTGATATGGAAATAAAATAATAAAATATATATATCGTTATCATATATATATATATATATATATATATATATATATATGAAATATATATCAAAATAGGAAACGGATCTCAATCTTTATTAAGGCTTCGTCAGAGCGAGATTAGAATATATATATATATATATATATATATATATGAGAGATAGAGAGAGAAAGAGAGAGAAGAGAGAGAGAGAGAGGGGTGATTTTTCAACTAGATTCAAGCCCTCCTTGCCACGGATGTCTTTCGTATAGTAAAGACGTTAAAACGTTCCTTCTGCTCTGCCTTGCGACGATAGCCTGTGGGTAGAATCTCTGACTGGATGACAAATCGGTCGTTGTATCGATCCCGGCTTGAAACCATCGGATGTTTAGCCACACTGATGAGCGGTGATACAGCGAAAGAGTCTGTCTGTGGATAACCATATATATATATATATATATATATATATATATATTAACAAGAGGATAAAATCCATGTAGGGCTCTATGTCAAAGACAGAGCAAGAATATAATATAAATGCTCAAACACAAATATTTTATGGATATAATTTATTACATTGGAATCGTAATCACCATCCAATTCATTAGACATAAAAATTAAAAAAAAAAAAGAAAAGAAAAAAAAAACCCAGAAAATATGTCACCTTGTTTAAAATAAATACATTTCCATGACAGTGTATATGTGGGAATGAGAAACAAAGATGAGAGACAAATGTATGAAAGATCTTTAGAGAAGTGTAAAGAAAGATGAAGAACAGGAAAGGGCCTAAAGTGAGGGTGAGGAATGAAATTTTAAAGAGAGAAGTTAAAAACAGTCTTAAGAAGTGAGGTTCAGATAAATATCTGTTATTGTAAGTTGCATAAATTGACTTCCTATTCGTTGACCTAAGTTTGAAAAAAAAAATACATTGAAATATGAAAAAGTAAAAAAAAATGAGGACGTGCAAAACACTTGAAAGGTGAAAATGTCGAGGAAGCGAAAATGAACAGTTATTTACTCAAAATGAACGTTATTTGGCGCAACTCCATAAGTGTGGGGTACCGACGAATATAAAAAAAAAGTGATAAAAAAAAACAAGGTAAAAATCTGCACCATGCTACACAAACGGGAGAACAAGTCATGGCTATTAGAAAAAATCTGCTACCACATCACCTCTTACTTTTAGCCACCTAACTCCCCAGACTGCAACATCTTTGATTATTATGTGTGGGACACAGTTGAGCGAGAGACCAACAAAACTCCTTGCAACACTAAATATGAATTGAAAACAAGGATAAGGACAGCATTCATTAAATTAAACAAAAAGACCGTCCAGAAGATTAGCAGGAGATTCCGAAGTCGTCTGGTTAAAGCCAGTGGTGATTTTATTGAATAAATTTACTCATTGGTATTTCAAGATATTTTTGCGTATGATAAAAAACAAAACAACGTAAAAATCTAGAGTCAATATTATAACCTCAGAGAAAACAAACGGTGTAAGAATAGAGGAAAGAAATGCTAAGAAATTCAACTAGGAAAATACAGTCAGGGTGTTAAAGAAAAAATAAAAATAAAGAAAGAAAAAAAAATAACGTTGATTTCGAAGACGAAGTTATTTTCTTAAGAATCAAATGCTTCCGACATCTTTTTTTTTGTTTCTTTCTGTTTTTCTTTCTATAGCTTTCTCTTTCACATTAACACAAAAAGTCAACTTCTTTGTGACAAACATAGTTGAAATATTTGTCATTCCATCATATTGCTTATCTTGTTTTTTTTTTTTTTTTTTTTTTGGGGCCACTTCTTTTCGTTTCTTTTATTCTGCGTTTCGGGGGCAAACACTCCCGCTGGGGAAGTCATTCACTTCATTTGACCTGACAACCAATAGACAAGTATGTATAAGGGTAACAGACCATAAGCTCTATGCAAAAAAGAATCCAAAGGTTGGATCTTCAAGGCTTTTCCCTACTGAAAATGTAATATTGCCAAGTGATAAGTATGGAAGTGATTTTTTTTTTTTAAATATATCTTTTTTTTCTCCTCCTCTCAAAAAGATTAAAAATAAAAATAAAAGATCGAGTTATGTTAGCTTTTCTTAGAGGAGGAGATTTCAAAGCGTTTCATTTGGTAATGCCAACAAACAACAAAAATGAAAATACAAATTATTTAAAAAAAAATAACAAAACAACGATATTCCATTCCCAAAATGAAATATAATAAATAAATAATCGCATGAAGACGACATTTAACTAATCAAGATAGATTAACTGAAATAAAGAAATTACTTTCAAAAAATACAATAAAAAAATAAATAAATAAATAAAACGTATTCAATGATAGATCTACTATCTATATTTTTTATGTTCTCTGTCTGTGTGTCTGTCGTGGGTGTTGTTACCTCGCTCAGGTCGCATTTCTCATCCGATTTCGAAGCGGTTTTCACCACAAGTTTGCAAATGGCTGCCTTAAGGACATGACGGAGCCCGATTTTTGAGTTCGGACTCAGGTTCCGAAAAAATCGATAATCGAAAAAATCTGCTTACAGAAGGAATGATCGTATTTCAACCAAATTTGACACCCTCTTAGAGTCTACCTTTAGAAGTGTTGTGCAGAAGTTTCATGACCACGGTCCCCTAAATAGCACAGAAAATCGATAAAACCCAAAAACCGATACGCCCAGATTGCACCTGAACCGCATGTCGGTTTTTAGCGAAAACCAATCGGATTTATGAGGAGGCCATTGGAAGTCACCATGTGAAGTTTCAACTCTGAGCACCCCCCCCAAACAGAGTGCAAATGGACAATCGGTCAACCCTTAAAAATTTTTTTCCTGTTGGGTATTTCCTAAATGCAGATTAATTTAAGGTCACGCTATGCGCGGGAAAAACAGGTTAGTGCGTGCAGTGCTGTATGAGTCGTACGATTTTTGAATCAAGCACGGGCAACGCCGGGCCATGCTTCTAGTATTTTTTTAAAACATTACCACTTCTTCCTGTAGGACTTACGGCCAAATCACTATACAACACCGGTTCTGATACAGTCACCAAAGTTAACCAACGTCGAGTCTGACCAATACCTAGATGAGAGACCCTTTGGAAATGTCAGGTTCTGTATGTTAGGATATGCCGTGGCGGGGTAATGAATAATGGCACAGAATCTTTAATCGGCGAACCGAGATCAATTCCCGCTGGTTTCGTTATATTTACTTACCTGCAAATACCTTTGGTATAAGTACGGGTTAATGAATAACACATGAATCACTGAACTATTGTTATCTAAACACAAATCCTTATAATCTAAAAAAAACTATTTTCTGACTTGAAACGACCTGCAAAGTGTTGATAACTCGTAAAAAACTAACGAATCTTCTCTCCCTAAAATCAAAATTATTAAAAACAAAATTATTTGAATTTACTGAAATATTTTTTCTTATGGTACTTGTTAATATGTAAACGTGTTATGGCTAGCGGTTCGAAATGAGAATTCGGAGAGCAGTGTTCGAATTCCAGTCGGGTTCGTTACATTCACTTACACGTAAATACTCATATACAAATCCATCTCTCCCCTCCCCGATCAGCAAACTAGTAGTGCTTGTCTCTAGAAAGATCATTGTTATTCTCAAATAACTGTTAATTTCGTATTCATTCGCTAAAAAAGAGTTTCTTCATACAATACAAAATATGTTTAGGCTTGTTTGGATTATTTAAACCCAGAAAGGGTTGATAATCCGTAAAAAACAAATCAATCAACCAGAAAAAAAGAAAAGAAGGCAATTACTATTTACCCAAGTTAATAAAACTAGCTTGCTAATTACGCCGAGGTGCCTTAATATAAGTAAAAATATTATTTGAAAAAAATCCGGACCACAGATTTATATAGTAGGACTCTCAAGAATTTTTGTCGAAATTATTTTCTCTTTTCATAAGCGTGCCATTCTTTGGATCGATTTTGTGGCTGTAGTTATTTCTATGTTTGACTAACGCATTTGATAAATTCTTCTCTATAAGACCATTTTTGCGTTCCAAGATATGTTTTGTTATATATGAATAAAGTGTCTTTGACGACACTCGTGTTTGAACATAGATCGCCAGTGAGTAGACTGTTCTAGTTCCACGCGCCATGTTTAATGGATGTCAGTTATCAGTTATCTCCTGTTAATTCCACTCTCCAAGTTCTCCACTACCTTAACCGGGTATCGAACTCACACTCTTTGGGTCCTGTCACTGGATCTAACCAACGTCTTTAACCACTGTGCCATGTGCCCTCAAGGTCTACCCCACTGAGCAAAATAAAGGTTTCAGTTCGACATTCCAACCACCTGAAGAAGGCCGGAGCGTACAACGGCCGAAACGTTGTGATAAATATGGCGACAAAGACGAGGACAATAGTCTGAATAATGCAAATAGTGCACATAGTACCTCATCTCAGAGATATAGACAGATACTGAAGAAGGCCGAAGTGTACAACGGCCGAAACGTTATAATAAATATAGCGACAAAGATGAGGAAAATAGTCCGAATAATGCAAATAGTGCACATAATACCTCATCTCAGAGATATAGACAGATACTGAAGAAGGCCGGAGTGTACAACGGCCGAAACGTTATAATAAATATGGCGACAAAGATGAGGACAATAGTCCGAATAATGTAAATAGTTAACCCTTAGTAGTTATGCACTTTACACTTTTAAAAATATTTTGTTAGATTTATATTTGTTTTAATACAAACATGTTTGTTCAAAACTGTTTATGTACATTTGTTTAACGCTATACTTCATTTTTTAAACACAGTTTAATCTCTTAAGCGCTCAAAATGTCCTCCTCTAGCATTGGAACATTCCTCGACCCTCTCCTGAACATTATGTCACACAGCAAGACACAAGTCCCGATCTGCAACAATTTCAATAAATACTTCTGAGATGTACTCTTTTAATTCGTCCACTGTGTGGGGATTTCTCTCATAAACCGTGTTCTTTTCTACACCCCCCCACAAAAAAAAAAGAAATTCATTGCTATTAGGTCAGGTGAATGTGCTGGCCCTTTAACGCTGCTGCTTCTTCCGAAGCAACGCTTTCGAAAAGTTTGGTTAAGGTAGTCCCTTCTTGCCAAAGCATAATGGGGAGTTGCTCCAGCTTGATAAAAGAACAGTCCGGCGAAGTTAGCTCTGAAGTTAGCTAGATCTGAGCTGTGATCTAAAAAACGTGAAACAAATAGTGAAACAAAACCTACTTATAGCCCGCCCTCTATATATCAATAATGGGGAACACAGATTTTATTGACTGATATCTGACGCTTTATTCTCGGTCATTTGGGTGCGATGTATAAGAAGTTCAACTCGGTTTGGGGTCATCAGGTCCTAATTCTTGTCAACGGCCTATGTGCCATTTTCCAGATTTTTCAAATTAAGACTAAAAAGTTAAATCATGTTAAACTTTTCTTTTCAATTTCCATGAATACAAACAGTTCAAACTTTAGTAAAATTACATTATAACAAATAGAAATGACTTAAAATAATAATAATAATAAAAACAAACAGTTATGAAGCTTCCACTGTGGCAAAAAATGTTTTTTACGAAGGTAGTTATATTTATTCGTTGATATGGAAGTGTAAAATTTCCGGTTACAAACCAAAATGAATCAGGATTGTTTTTGTATTTGAACTTTCTAGTGCTTGATGACATTGCTTGAGTGTTTTGTCAATTTGTAAAGGTATTTAAAACACTAAAAACATATAAATTTAAGAAAATCTTAAATATAAACACAGACATTGGTTTAAATCGGAACTTATGAAATAGGTACTTACAATCTATGAAATTAAACTTACATCGAATTAAATCAACTATTAAATCACGATGATAAAATTCGTCTATATTTATGAGATGAGGTATTATGTACACTATTTACATTATTCGGACTATTGTCCTCATCTATGTCGCCATATTTATCACAACGTTTCGGCCGTTGTACGCTCCAGCCTTCTTCAGGTGGTTGGAATGTCGAACTGAAGGACACATGGCACAGTGGATAAAGGCGTTGGTTAGACCCAGTGACAGGACCCAAAGAGTGTGTGTTCAATACCCGGTTAAGGCAGTGGAGAACTTGGAGAGGGGACTTAACAGGAGATAACTGATAACTGACATCCATTAAACATGGTACGTGGAACGAGAACAGTCTATCCAAGTGAGCGAAATAAAGGATTCAGTTCGACTTTCCAACCACCTGAAGATGGCCGGAGTGTACAACGGCCGAAACGTTGTGATAAATATGGTGACAAAGATGAGGACAATAGTCCCGATAATGTAAATAGATGACAAAATTACTCACTAAATCATATGCCAATACAAAATTATGTTAATACCCGAGCTTCATTAACTGACTGACTGGCTGATTAAATTGAATATTTATTATTGTAATATACAATACAAGGCCAAAAGGGGAAGTGGTGTGAGGCTGGTCATCATTAACTATCCTATACCTAGCTATTCCGATTCACGACCCATTCATTCATTATAACTAAAACATCTACTAAGAGAAGACATCCTTCACCTTTTACTCTTACAATACCCAATTTACGAACGGTGCCTACAAAAACCGACATAATTTAAAAATTCCTTGTGTAGAAATGTTAATAATAATAATGATAATAACAATGATATGTATTGGGTCCACGAAGAATAATTTTAATGATAGATGGAGGCAGCATAAGTGCTCTTTCAATAATATAGCTAAAAGAAATCAGACTTCCCTATCTAAATATTTTTGGCATCTGAAGAAAACAAATAGAACACCTAAAGTTAAATGGAAAATTATAAACAAGGCTAGAACATGTAAAACTTGGGATGACCCATGCCCTTTGTGCCTCCATGAGAAATTGCACATAATTAAGTTCTAAATAATAATAATCTATTAAACAATAGACACGAGTTAACGGTTTTTTGTCGACATCATCAGATTTTTGGTTTGAATTATTACCTAAAAAAAAGCATACAATATAATAACTTTTATAATCCATAGCCCAAATAAATAGTTTAAATACCCTAGAAAAAAGATAACCCTTTATGAAGTCGTCAAAAAACAAACGTTACGGCAAATTTTTTTATATGCACAAATCCCTTTCATAAAAAAATAAAATAAAAAAATAAATAAATCTCCATAGACACGCAAACCAGACTAGAGTTATACTTCTTCCGTTCAAAATTTAGACACCCCCACCTTTCCCTGACTTGACATCTAGGAAAGTAACTCTATACTGATACTTATTATTAACACCCAACACACGCCTACCCAATTTAAACAATTCCCCCTAGCTGTTATCATGGAAATTTTGTTTTCAATTATTAAAACACGTAAATTTCAGAAATACGTTATTCCAAAAAAATTTCGCTTGAAGATGGAACAGAGCTTACTTTAACTCAATTTAATTCAAATAATTATATTGAATTTTTCGGCTCTTGTTTTGAAACATGAGACCTCTTATGTCGCGAGTTGGAATCATATTTTAAATAAATATATATAAATAATATATATATATATATATATATATATATATATATATATATATATATAAATTTAAAGATTTTATGAAATGAAGGGGAGGTTATGAATATCCAGTTGCAAATTAATATATAACAAAATATCCTGACTGATTAAATTGGCTGATTAACTCCGGAAACGAGTCGCTTTTAGATGTTTTAGTTTCATCTAGAATTATCTACAAAAAAAAAAAAAAAACATGGATACTATAGAAAATTCTATGATAATTTTGGCTTAATTTATTAATATTAAAAATGGGTTAAAAATGACAAAACTTAAAATATTTTTAGGGTGTTATATGTGAATATATACATACTACAACAATGCTATAACAATAGGAATAAAAATATACATAATGTGTAACTGCCGTAGCGAGTATTGAGAAAAACATTTTATGAACACGACGAAAGAGGATAGGTGTTAAGCAAAATGAGAACCTGATAGAGAAAATCCGAGGAAAGAATCGTACCCTGCGTACCCAAATTACATAAAGAAATTACCTGTTAAATCTAATTCAATATACGAACAATTGAAATGTGCTCTCCTGTGTGATGTTTAAAACCATACCACTCCAGAACATAGGCGATCATAGTTGTCTGCAACTCATTTATTTAATTCATTTTACAGTAAGGTTCACCTTGTACAAGGCCCGGGAGCCACTCGAGGCAGAGGGTTACGATAAAGGATAGTTTATATGGATAGGAGATGAAAATAACGGTTAACTCTAGGGTTGAATAGGTAAAATTGTGGTGATCAGAGAAACATCCTCTCGGGAGTCTCTTCAACAGAGCAGAGGTTTGCAAGAAGAAGCTGTTCGAGTGGAACTTACTTCTCGCCGATAGGATACGGAGGGAATGTGGGTGGCTTGCTACAATGTAAGTGGCATGGCGGGTCTTAACCGTGAAGGTTAGACGTGGTGGAACCAAGGAATGTCGTTCGTCCGAGCACTTTCCATGGTAGTAGGGAGAGAGCAGTGAGAAATACGCCACACCCAGCCTGTGAGAGAGAAGTTGGAAGGTGGAAAGTAATTCATCTCCAAGAAGACGCTTTTGAAGTCTATAAAGACTGGAGTGTTTCAATATCTATCAATTTATAAACCGCGGTAAGAGTTCTTTGAAGAAGCTTTGTTTTCTCGTTGCCCTCTGGAGAGTTCTCCTTCTCCTAAATTGGTTGCTATGTCTACTTTGAAATCCCCCACCTTGTGCTGAGGTGAGAGTAAAGAGATAGTTTGCTTGATTCGTTTTCTCCGACCTATCAAAGTTTTGCAGATTATTTCAAGCTAGAAATTATTTTTTTAGATTGTAAGAATTTGGGGGTCGGGGGGATTGAGATATAAATGATTAATGATACATGTCTTACTAATTTACCCGTAACTTTGAGGTGGGGAGTTAGAGGGGGGAGAAAATGTGGATGCGCACCTTTCCCGGGGCTATTTCCGTATAAGCGAATATAACGAACCCCAACTGCAATTGGAACTCGGCTCGGTGATTAAAAATTCTGAGTCAATATCCATTACACCTTCTGCACATCCCAGTTTCAGCACCTGGTATTCCCAAGTCACCCATCTAAGTACTGACCAGATCTCGAGGTTGCTTAACTTTGGCGATCGTACGGGAGCCGTTATTTCAATGTAAGATAGCTGTAAGCCACCAAGAAGTGATGGATCCATAACTTTCTCAAGAGAATTAGCGCGGAAATTGAACTTGGTTTCCATTTTCTGTGCAAATAACCGCACGCCACTCACGCATCAATCAGTACTGATCTTCTTTTAGGTGCTAAGTACTTTCTAGACGTAGAAGATCATAGCTCTCCACATCTTTCTGTCTTTTGTTGAGTTAAGAAAACTTCTGCCACGTTACCGTCCTTCCTTTCACTTGTAATGCCATCCAATCACACAAAAACTTAAAGGAAATTAATCGCTATTTTCACACGTTTCTCTCGCCTTCAATATGTCCTGTGAGTGTTAAATTCTCCAGGCCTTCTTACCTCATTATGCGTCCCAGAATTTTCAAATCTCTTTCTCTGGATCTAAATACCAGTCTCCTCGTCTATTTTTTTACTTAAAATCTTCTACGTTGTTCAATTGTCAACTGCATTGCATTCTCAGTATCCTTCGGTAGAACCACGTCTCTGTCACTTCAAGATTCTTCTTCGTGTGTGAGGACATTGGGCAGCAGTAACTGCCATATAGAAGATGAGATATTACAATGAATGTAATAAAGATGGTAATATTTGTTACTGTGATCCATGGCGTCAGTACATTCAGGCTGTACATTTATTATTATTACTAGTGTAGCCGTGACGTTAAAAATGACCGAAATTTTAAGAAAGTTTTAATACTGAGATGCAATGAATCCGAAGATTCAATACAGCAGAGATAAATTATTCCCAACTATAACAGAAATCATTCAACCGTTTAATTAACCCGTTCCCTTTTATATTTTCTAGACATTCAAGGATTCATTGATTACTCCTGGTATTATATAAATCGCCTTATGCTTAATATCTTTTCATGTTAAAAATTTTATGTGTTTAATATAAAAGTGGAATGGAAACAAAGATTAGCAACAGAACGACAAAGACAGCGACGACAAAGCCTATTTCAAGACCAAGTTGATGCAAGACAATCACATAATAGACAAAGGTATCTGCGTGCCACAGATAAAAAGCGTGAACAAATAAGACTGCAATCTAAGAAACGTAGGTGTAAAATAAAACTGATTGATTAAACGGGAAGTAATTTTGTCCAAATTTAGATAAATATTTTATTTATACAGATTATTAAAACGACTAAGGGAAGTAATTAGACGTAAATTTACTAAAATGTTGATTTACCCCCATTTCCAGTGCAGATGGGATAGGAAATATATAAATAAATACACATTGATAATTAATATATAGTTGGATTATTATTTTTTTTATTATTTGTTTTTCGGAGTTTTCTCATGTTTTTTTCTTTCTTTTTTGAAACTCTTGTGTCTTCTTTCTTTACCTTTTTTTATTTTTCTTTCTTATCATAGTGTTTGTCTTTCTTTTATTCCTTTCCGTCATTCTTTTCTGATCTTTTCTTTTCTTACTTTCTTTCTTTTACTCAGTTATTTAATTCTACTCTTACCTTTTCTTTCTTTCTTTCTTTCTTTCTTTCTTTCTTTCTTTCTTTCTTTCTTTTACTTTTTTCAATCTTCACTCAATTCCTTTATTTCGTTTTTTTTCCGTTTCTTTGATTGAAATAACAAGAAAGAAACAGAGAGACAAATTCTTTTCTGTTTCATTTCGATTCCAATCTTCGCTGATTCACAACTGTTCTCCGTTTTCCCCATTCTTCTTTTCTTTTTTCTTTTGATTTTCTTTGATTCAATTTATTTGAACTTATTTCACCGAGCAATACCCAAATGTCGCCTCCTACACCCACCACCACCACCACCACCACCAATAATAATAATAATAATAGTAATAACAATAAAATAGGTAAATAAATCTAAGTTGTTCAAAGAAAAAAAAAACTTATCTGTTTGCATATTTTAAACATTAGATCAAATTAGAAATTTGATTATTTATATCCTCAAGACTTGAAAAATATCATGAATTCACAGAATTCACAGAATTTTATATTCAAAAAAATAAATAAATGAGTAAATAAAATGTAAATAAAATTTAAAAAAATAGCAAAAAATTAAAAATACTCCATCTATGAAATCTAATAGGGCAGGAATAAAGCAATGAAATGCAAAGATTAGATATTTATATCCTGTGGGTTTTCAAGATTTTACAATAAAACATGACAAAGATACAAAGAAAGATCTTAAAAAAAAAACAAACAAACAAAAAAAAACAATTCAAAATATATCTCTTTAGTGGTGATTTTATTTTAAGAATGTCACTGGTTCGGCCTGTAAATAAAATCTGAAATCTTTCAGCAGTCATTTATATTCCTCTAACCATGAAGATATAGCTGCAGTAACTAAAACAAAACATTAGATGTGGAATAATGAGAAAAAATGCTGCCACACATGGTCTGATGCTCCTGCTATATACTTAGAGATTCTTGATAAAATCCAAAGAATATTCTGCAATGTCAATGATCTTGATCTGGCATCTCGTCTTCTGTCACTTTCCATCTGTCGTAATGTAGCTTCCCTCTGCCTTTTCTATAAATAATTTCATGGTAATTGTTCTGGTCAGCTTTCATTTTTGGTACATAGAATTTGAATGCAGTACTAGATTAGCGGCGAGGTCTCATTATTTTACAGTTGAAATGGTGAGATGCAAGCTCTATGATAACAATTTCTTCTATCGCACTTCTCGCCTGTGGAACTCTCTTCCGGCTTCTTGCTTCTCAGTCAACTTTGATCTTCAAAAATTGAAATGCAATGTCAATCGTTATCTTCTGTCTTCTTAATTAATGTTTTCTCTCTTTAATATTGATCTTTTTTATTTTCTCACACCCAGTAACTCCTTGCGTCTTAGAGGCTTTATTGTCTTTCTTGGGGTGAAATGGGTGAAAATACAAGAAAATACGTAAAACTGAAGTCAATAAAATAAGCAAAAATATGAGAAAATTTCCAGAACGCCTCTCTTATTGATTGCGTTCGAAATCCATTTCTTACTGATTTTTAATACTTTGCTAGAATTCTTTCTATGTACCGTGTCTTTTCAGGACGTAGGCGATCATGGCTCTCCACCTCGTTCTGTCCCTTGCAGATCTTAACAAATTCCTTCCCTCTGCTTTCTCCACCAAACCACGTTCTGTCATCCACTTGCTTAAGCCCGCCAGGTATGTCACGCGTTGATTTCTCTTGTCTCTCTTTCCCTCTATTCAACCTGTGGGTATCAGATTCTCCAGGCCCTCCTCATTATGTGTCCCAGGAACTTCAGCTGCCTCTTCCTGATGTTAAGTATGAGCCTCCTTCTTGATTGTATCCTCTCTAAGACCTCAACGTTGCTCACACGCTCAGTCCATGATATCTTTAGCATCCATCTGTAGAACCACATCTCTTTTTGCCTCGAGTCTCTTCATCTTTGAGGAGACCGTTCAACATTCTCTGCCGTAAAAGAGGACAGCTATTACATAGCAGCGCAGTATTCTTTTCTTTGTTACCAAAGATATTAAATCTCAGCTACCTCCTTGTTTGCATCCTCCCGAAGACCTCATCGTTGCTCACACGCTCGGTCCATGATATCCTCAGCATCCTTCTGTAGAACCACATCTCTGTCACCTCGAGTCTCTTCTTCATCTTTGAGGAAATCGTCCAACATTCGCTGCCATAAAGAAGGACAGATGTCAAGTAACAGCTCAGTATTTTTTCTTCGTTACCAAAGAAATCTTTCTGTCTCGCAACATTCTGCCCAAATTTTGGATTGCGTCCTTGGCCATTCCAATACGTCTACGTATATCAGTGTCGCATTTACCGTCATCTGTCAGAAGGCTTCGCAGCAATAAAATGATTTAAAACATATTTACATTAGCCATGTTTTGCTAATAAAGCTTGTATTCATCTCTACCCACAACAATGACTTTATTCCTAATTTTGACTGTATCAGTGCATAATATTTGACCTTGAATGTGTATAAAGAAAATTCGCAAGTCATATGGCGTGTTTGGAAAAAAATGGCCTTTAGAGGAAAAAAAACTAAGCATCGCGACAATTTTAAAACAAAGAATACATGGTGACTTTATTGAAAAGTTTAAAATTTGAATCGAGACAAAAAAAAAAAAAATCTCATTCTTTCAAAAAGAACAAAATATTTGATGGCGTATCAAAATAAAACTACACCGATATAAATTTTTTATATAAGAGATATTGATTTGGTGCACAATTATCAGGCGTTTTTGCCGGCGAGTTATTTCTTAATAAAAATTGCAGTTTTGTTTACTTTTTTTTAATAAAAATATTATTTTATTTTCGGGTTGTAAAAATGCGTGTCGATAATCATACGCTTCGGAAGAATTGTTTAAAAATGTTATTGTTAAATTATGTTTCTTTTGTCATAACAAATATTACTTAAAAACGCCTGATAATTATGCACCAACCCAATATTTTATTGAGACAAACTTTTAAATGAAAAGTGTAGCAGATTATATAACATTAAAAGAAATGCAGATGAATTCGCGAGAATGACACGAAAAGTGTCTTCTGTGCGCAATATTCGTAAATATCAGAGGACATTTTTAATATAGGAACGAATTTTTAAAAAAAAAAACTATATTCGCTATTTTAAAGATAAAAAAAAAGTTAAATTTCTTGAAAGTATATTTTTCATTGTGTTTTATTGATATATCTATGGCGTCATAAACCAATAAATAAATGAAATAAATAGAAATTCTATAATAAAATGGTTTTACAGTGATTTCATATTAGCCAAATTACTCTTGTATTAAATCATTCTTGTATTAATTCCTGTCCAATGACAATCTTCTAACTTTCGTGGCATTTCTATCAAGAAACATTGAACAATGCATAAAAACTATCTGGTTATTAATGTTTGCATTAACTTCTGAAACCTTTTTATAGAGAGATATATATATATATATATATATATATATATATACATACATGTGTGTGTGTGTGTAATATAATATAAAAGGCTCAAACACTAATATTCCACGGTTATAATTTATTATATTGGAATCGTAATCACGATCCAATTCACCAGACCTACAAATGATCGTGATTACGGTTTCAACGTAATAAATTATAACCATGGAATATTAGTATTTGAGCCTTTATATTATATTCTTACTCTGTCCTGAACATTGAGTTCTACCTATATTCTATCCTATTGGAATATATATATATATATATATATATATATATATATATATATATATATATATATACTACTGTTTCAACACCATCACTTGATAAGACACCAGAAGTGTTGAAACAAAATGGCTATATTTTTAGTGATTTTATAACATATTTATGTTATAATTTTCGAATAAATAATTATATTTGCTCTACTCTATATTGAGCACTCTTTTAAGAATAGTACTTGTTGGTTATTGGAATTTCTTCCGCATACACCAATCCTATAATTGATATATATATATATATATATATATATATATATATATATATATATTGTATTATTTGGCTTGATGAAGTGCTAGGTGAAATTTATATCAGTATAATATTTAAGTAGTTTATGCATTTTTATCTATATCTTATTAATATTTTTATTAATATTTATTGTTTTATTTAG
>CAHIKZ030004529.1:50000-55000 GCA_903632075.3 Acanthosepion pharaonis
CCCCCTGTTAGGGAAAATCTGCTTTGAATCGTAAAAAAAAATATGCATAAAATAATGACATTATTTAATTAGAAAAGATTTTAATTGCTTTTATAAATAAGATATAATTATTTACCCGCTGCCCCACGCAGCAAGATGTGGCACAAGGCCAATAAATAAGATACATGATTTTCCCCATTTCGCCATATATTTCTATCCTCCCCATTTCATTAGTGAGCTGCTTCTTGATTCTCTCGATCGGCAGAATACAACAGCCGCTCTTAGTATTTTGAACGGTGGACAGTTCCTACTAACATTGTTTTGTTTATTTTTTTTCATTGGTTTACATATTGAGTTTGTTTTTGTTTTTATTATTCATCGCCCCCTCCCATCATTTCATGAATCAAAAATATTTTAAAATTTTTATGTCATGCGGTATTTTGTAGGTCCCCTGTAAATATGCGGTATTTTGGTATATGCAGGATTGAGAGGTGATGGATGAGTTCTTGTGGTGAATGACTAAATTGTTATGAATGAATGGGTCCTGAGTCGGATTAGCTAGAACTAGGATAGCTAATGAAGAGCGTCTCCTCCGCATTTCCCTCTTGGCTTTGTGCTACAATTCTGTGAATTTAAGGAGGTTCTTGTTTTATTTTTTTTTTCCTTATTTGTTTCAATAAAATTTCAGGTACATATTTCATCGTGTTTATTGTCAGTGACACACATACATACATACATACATATCTATCTATCTATCTATCTATCTATCTATCTATCTATCTATCTATCTCAGGCTGTTCTTTATTTCTTTCTCTGTCAATCTATCTATCTATTTAGCTATCTCAGGCTGTTCATTTCAGCAACCTCTCATCTATCTATCTATCTATCTATCTCAGGCTGTTCTTTATTTCTCTCTCTTCTCTCTCTCTATCTATCTATCTATCTCAGGCTGTTATTTCTCTCTCTCTCTCTCTCTCTCTCTCTCTATCTATCTATCTATCTGAGACTATTCTTTATTTCTCTATCTATCTATCTATCTATCTATCTATCTATCTATCTATCTGGGACTATTCTTTATTTCTCTATCTATCTATCTATCTATCTATCTATCCATTTAGCTATCTCAGGCTGTTCATTTCAGCAACCTCTCATCTACCTATCTATCTATCTATCTATCTATCTATCTATCTATCTATCTATCTTTATATAGATTTACAAATATTATGTCTGCTTATTTTAATCCATTCATTTTCACGGATATTTTTCCGTGTATCACAATCAAATGATGCAAGAAATGCACTTCAACTGTGAAATCCGTTTTATTTCCCAAGTATTTTCCATCTCTTTCTGACATCATCATCATCATCACCTGATTGCCCCTCTGATGATCTATCTATCTATCTATCTATCTATCTATCTATCTATCTATCTATCTATCTATCTATCTATCACAATCAGTTCCTATCCATCTATCTGTCATAAATATTAATCACATTCAGTTCCTATCTATCTATCTATCTATCTATCTATCTATCTGTTGTAGAGTAGTTTTCACAGTGGAGACTTGTATTTCAATAAGTCGTCCTAAATTAGGTTCGACGTACAAAACGTTAGGAACTTGAAATAAGAGTTAATGACGCAGCAATCTAGTTGTGATGATTGATACTTCAATGTCCGACAGACTCACTCAACTCCACTGAGCCCACCTGGCGACCGCTACTACTACTACTACTTATTATGTGTGGGAGAGTCTATTAATAATAGAATAGGTACGTCAGGTATAACACTATCATATAGAAAAAACAATTTACTCATTTCAAAGATGCAACTTCTTTTCGATGCATTTAGTAGCACATCGACTGGTGAGAACAGTTTTTCACTATTCGAGGTGAAACTAAATGCACTGAAACGAAGTTGCATTTTTGAAATGGGTAAATTGTTTTTGACTTTATGAAAAAATTACAATAAATAATTATGGCTTTGGTATCGGTACTGAGCCCTCTTTTGAATTAATGCTGTGGACGTTAGAATTTACATTTATTTCCGTTCTCATTACATCTGGATATCTCTCTCTCTCTCTCTCTCTCTCTCTCTCTATATATATATATATATATATATATATATATATATATATATATATATATATATATATATATATGTGTGTGTGTGTGTTGTAAATTCGCCAAACCCAGATCAAATTCTGATCGATTTCGTTGATTTGAACACGCACTCATGCTGTTAGATAGATTTCTCTTCTCTTCTAACTAGCTATGATTGCAGCACAAACTGATGCACAAACTCTCGGATGTCATCCAGTCTAGGAGAAGAAAACCTCCGGATTCATGCCTAATGATCATTGGAGATTTCATGCTACACTATGCATCATTTCTCTGTTATCGATTCTTCAGAAAAGCCTGGTTGGTTCTACAAAAGCATTATCCCTACGATAATTATATCATATGTGCGCTTTGTCTAGTAGTTCAATTTTTGCCTGCACATTAACGTATATATATTTAACAAAGTTTGAGTCTTTGAAAAGGAAAGTTTGTTTAAGTTATTTCTGGAAAATAATGGTATTAAGACGAGCAATCTTGGCAATTGGTATATATCAATATTAGGCTATTAAAATGACTAGATATGTCATCCATATCACGTCGAAACCCCAGTTCTCGTATAGTCATTGGAGTTAAGTAACGTCGTACCTGGTCAGTACCAAGATGGCTAATCACTTCGGTATACCAGTTGTTGTAAGCCTGGGTGTGCAGGTGGTGTAATGAATAAATGCTCGGATTTATCTTCTACACCCACGCCCGCCAAAACATTAAATAATGTGCAAAGGGCTGTTAAACACACACACACACACACACACACACACACACACACACACACGTGTGTGTGCGTATGTGTGTTCAAATGTGTTTACTAATTCCTCGTAATAAGACAGTGTTTATGCATGGAGAGGGAATATACAGATATACCCGCATGCTGACAAAAAAACACAAGAAAATGGAAATAGATCTAAGAATACACAGTGGTCATTAAAAGATAAGAATGGTGTTAACACCTCCACCATTTCTCGGACCAATCTTAATTGTTTTATAAACCTTCATGCAGAACTTTTCATTGTCAGTTCAAGAAAGACATTTGGGTCGCTAACAAACAAAAAAGAGAATGTCTAATATCCAGAATATTTAACATCGAAAAACATAAGAAAAAAATTAATTATTTTTAATAATATGTGGGAATCTCCACGCTTTGCCTGTTGATGGTCGCGAGACCGGAAACCTGTGTAGCAAAATTATGGAAAATAAAGCATAATATTTTTTTAAAAATCCACATTATAACCAAAAACATTTGCGGTTTCTCTCTTCTTTTTCATATACACATTTTTCTCTCGTTGGAACTACTATAACCTTTTCCCTTTATATATATATATATATATATATATAACAATATTCACACACGTATATATATATATAATATATAATATATACATACGTAATATACTATATATATATATATATATAATATATACACACAAATATATACAATATATAATATACACATATATATATAATATATAATATAAACACACACACACACACACACACACACACACACACACACACACACACATATATATATATATATATATATATATATATATATATATATATATATATATATACACACTTTTCTCTCGTTGGAACTACTATAACCTCTTCCCTTTATATATATATATATATATCTATTATGAAATGGACAAAGTCTGACAATTATTTTAAGACATTTTTATGTTTATACATTCTTTTTATAGATACAAATATTTAAGTAAATGCTCTGTTTTTATAATAAACAGTATACGAATATTTTCCATGAAAATAAAAAAATGTCTTAATATATATATATATATGTCTATCAAGGTAGCTAGAGAGAGGGAGAAAGAGAAAGAGAGAGGGAGGGAGGGAGAGGGAGTGGGAGTGCAATAGAGGATTGGTTATTCTCATTGCTCACATTGCGACATCCATCACAATTTTGATATGTCCTTCTTTCCCGGGAGAATGTTTGGACAGTCGTACTTACCGATCATGCCATAAGCTGGACATTGAATCACAAAAGTCAAAGCGGACAATGGCTCGAATGAATTTCTAAAAATACATCTCGAAGTGCTCCGGTGTAATCATACACGAAAATACATTACTGTGCGCGTGTCTCATAAGAAGTCGAAAGGATGTCCTTCATTGGCGGACGGGCACTTAGAAAATCTAACGTGACTCAAACACACGCACGCGAGCGAGAACACACACACACACACACACACACACACACACACACACACATATATATATATATGTGTGTGTGTGTGTGTATAAGATGTGGTGCCTGAATATTCGAGGTAAATGTAAAATATCGATGAGTGACTTTTTGTGCAAAGTTACGAAATACTCCCGATGTCTTTTGAACATTTTTCACATCTTTTTGAAATTAAAGAACTCAGTTCTTTAATGACTTTTTTTTGAGAAAACCTTTTACACATGTATATATATATATATATATATATATATATATATATATATATATATATATATATATATATATAAAAGGCTTAAACACTAATATACCATGGTCATAATTTATTCCATTGGAATCGTAAATACGATCCAATTCATCAGACCTACAAATTCAAAAATTTGAATTTGTAAGTCCATGGAATAAATTATGACCATGGAATATTAGTGTTTAAGCCTTCTTATTATATCCTTACTCTGTCCTAGACATTGAGTTCTACCTGGATTCTTCCTCTTGGAATTTTTTCTGAAAATATACATGTATGGGTATTAATATATTTTGCATATGTATGTATATTTTCCACTAATATTATCAATATATATATATATATATATATAAAGGGAAGAGGGTATACAAGTTCCAAAGAAAAGAAAGTGTGTATATTAAAAAGAAGAGAGAAACCGCAAACGTTTTTGGTTATAATGAATAAAATATTATGCTTTATTTTCCAT
>CAHIKZ030004529.1:57500-107500 GCA_903632075.3 Acanthosepion pharaonis
TCTCCTCCTCTTCTTTTTCTTCCTGCTCCTGCTCCTCCTGCTTCGCCTCCTCCACTTCATCTTCTTCTTTTTCTTCTTCTTCTTCAGTTTCCCTGTTTCTTTTTTCTTCTTACCTTCTCGTATCTGTTCGTGTTCACCTTCTCCCTTTCTTCTCCTTCTTGTTTATTTTCCGTATCTTTTCTTTTGTTACTTTTTTATTTTTATGTCCTCTACTTCTTAATTTATCATCTTCTTCTTCCTTTTCGTCCTACAATACTCACAATTCTATTTTGATTTCTTTCCTCTTCCAAAATGTTGTGCCTTTCTCCCTCTTTCTAAATCTCTTTTGGTTCACTCTTCTTTCTTTTAGTTTTCTTCTCTCTATTCCATATCGTCTTTCTTTTTATTCATTTTCTTTCTACCTTTCTCTTACGTAAGCTTCTATCGTTTCTCTTTATTCACCAATACCATAACCATTTTTTCTTTCTGTTTTCCTTTTTCTCTATCATTTTTTTTTCTTTTTACTTGTTCCTCTCTCATTAATATCTTTTTCTCTCTCAATATTGTTCTGTATAAAAACCTTGTTCTCTCTTTTCTTTCTCTTCTTTTAAAGTCATTCACTTTGATCAGTTTTGACATGCATCCAAGAGGATTTCAACTCGGACGCTTCTCAGCCTCTAACCATGTTTCCTCTCTCCTGTCCAGTTACCCATAATCACACTGACCGCCTTATCAACTCCTACCTCATCCAAAGAATGTACCTAGCTATCAACCCACTCCCAGAACGTTGCAAGTCCGGCTACTTTATCCTAGTCACCGTCTCGCATAAAACTTATGCAGAACAGCTGCTACTTTGTGTTGGCGAATTATGCATAAACCTTCATCCAAGTTGCATAGTTTTCATTCGCATTGACTTGAACTTTAAATCGACCCGCTTGAACATGAAGATACGACATCGAAGAGTTTCAATAATAACTTGTCTTGATCCCGGAAATCTTTATGGTCGACTGTACCTCAAACAATTAAAAAAAGCGTATCAGTGTAAAATTTCGTTAGAAACAAAGAAAAGAGAGCGAGATTGCTATGTGATATGTACCCGATTAATGGGCGGTGAATATTGGACAACCTCAGCACAGTTGAAGAGAAAACTGGAGGTAACAGAAGTGTGGTTCTCGAAGTTAAGCATTGTTGAATCTGGTCAGTTCCTCGATCGGTTACCACTTGCAGATACCAAGTGCAAGCTTGGGTGTGCGCGTGGTGTAATGGATAACAGCTGCGAATTGGATGTCGGAGAGCCGAGTTCTAATTCCATTTAGATTCGCTATATGCACTTACGCGCAAATAACCTTGGGAAAGGTATGACACCCCCTTTTCTCCCTTCAGCTATGGGTTAATTAATAAAACTTTTATCAATAAAAATCATTATTATCTCCAAAAAATACTGACAATATAAAAATATTTTCTGGTTTATTAACCTTCCAAAGGTTGATAAGCCATAAAAAATCAATCAATGAAATGTGGCTATACAGAAGGATACTGAGAATTCCATGGACGGATCGAGTAAGCAACAAGGAAGTTTTAAAGAAAATGGCAACACTTATGCACAGAATCAGGAGGAGGCAGCTGGATTTCCTTGGACACATAATGAAGAAGGAAGGCTTGGTGAATTTAACACTCACAGGGTACAATGAGGGTCAGAGAGGTAGGTGAAGGTATTGAACAACTTAACTAACGAGTTTGTGTAAATAGATGGCGGAAGATGGTGGGACCTTAGGAAAGGGAGAAAACTGCTAAGGGCCAAAAATTATAGGAAGTTTTGGAGAGCCTTGATCGACCATGTATTGAAAGGGATGCAGCACACAGAAGAAGAATCAGTCTAATTGCAGTTATCAGTTTTCAGTTCTTTGCCTTCTTTGTGGTTACTTGCGTTCAGGACGTGGTTGGTCATGGCTCTCCACAACTTCTTATACTTTGTAGGTCTTAGTATGTTTTGTCGTTTGTCTATCCCGCCAATACCTCTTTAGCCGACTATTTACGCTAACTCGTTAAGTAGGTTACACGCTGTGTTCCTCTACACTTCTTGCCTTCAGTATATTCGTTAAGATTCAAATTCTCCAAGTTAACTTTCTCCATCGTGTATCACCGAAATTTAAACAGCCTCTTTCTCGTTTATCATATGCTCGGTCCATGTGTCATAGAATGCGAAGGTCAAAGCCTGAAAGGTTAGAGATTGGCTGGAGTGACTCGTGGGCGGATGCATTTTCACAGTGATGGATTGCCTTAGTCTGGGTTTTGAATATAAAACCAAAACGGCGTGAATTCGACAGAGCGTCTTGAGAATTCTGAACCGTCGATATGCTTCCCACACTAGGTTTGCGACCCACTAATACCACCCGCGGAGGTACGGTGATCCAATATGGTCTCTCCAGTTTTGGGTGGCGGCCAGGCTAGTTTGAAACTTTTCGCTATCCCACCGATAGTACACGTAGCGCTTCTCTATTCTTCTTCTCATCAATATGTCCTGTAATTGTCAAATTCTGCAAGTTAACTTTACTCATCGTGTATCCGCAAAATTTAAACGGCCTCTTTCTGATTACTCGTTTCTCACATGATCAGTCCTTGTGTTATAGAATGCGAAGGTCAAGGTCAGAATGTTCAGCGATTGGCTGGAGTGACCCGTGGGTAGGGCATTCTGACAGTGATCGATTGCCTTTGTTTGGGTTTTGAATATGATTCCAAAACGACGTGAATTCAACAGAAGGTTACAAGAATTCTGAAGCGCCGATATGCCTCCCTAACCTAGGGTTGCCACCGGCTGGTACCACCCGCGGACAGACGCAGAGCCAACGTGCAACATGCGTTCAAGTGATGTCCTTCCTCCCACTGCCTCTTAAAATCCAAGCTGCTACTCTTAATAAAACGAACACCAAAAGTAAATAACCCTTTCCGTTGATACAGTTGTTATTAATAGCGTGGGGATGCCGAGACGACACAGAACACAACAAATTGTATTCCCAGCATCCTTCTGTAGAACTACATCTCTGTTGTCCCAAGTGTTCATTTGCGATGCAATTGTCCTTCATTCACGCCCATATAGGAGGACCGATATAACATAACAATTTGTTGTAATAGAATGCCTCATTCTCCCTATGGCCTATTTGTGGACTGACTATATCAGAAGAGATATATAGTGTGCACAGGATATACCTGGCGGACTTTCTTCGGCCATAAGTTGGAGATTCGTCTCCAGCTAAGCTAGTCAAACTCTCAGCCTTCGGGCAGAGAGGAACCCAGACGAGGCTATGCCGAAGGGCAGAGTCTCGTCTGTAGTGGCAGACAGCTACTCTACCCCATTTTTTATGCGGTCTACGGGAAATTTTTACCCGAGCCTACATGCTGCGATACCCCACGTTAAATTCGGCCTTTTGCCACATCTGACTGCTTAGTGCGGTTGGCAATTATCCTTGCTTCGTCAATTTGTTGGAGATTCGTCTCCAGTTAAGCTACTCGAATTCTCAGGCAGAGAGTAACACAGACGAGGCTATGCCGAAGGGCAGAGTCCCGTCTGTGGTGGTAGACAGCTGCCCGACCCTCTTTTATGGGATCTACTGGGAATTAAACCCCGCATTAAAAAAAAAGGCCTCATGTCACATCCTGCGTCTCGGGGTGGTCAGGTAAATAACCTTGCTTCGGCAATTAGTTGGAGATTCGTCTCCAGCTAAGCTAGTCGAACTCTCTGCCTTCGGGCGGGGAGGATCCAAGACGAGGCTATGCCGAAGGGCAGAGTCTCGTCTGGGGGTGGTAGACAGCTACCCGACCCCGTTTTTTACGGGTTCAACGGGCAATTTTTGCCCGAGCTTACGTGCTCAGTTTTACCCCGCATTCAAAAAGGCCTTATACCGCATCCTGCATCGCGGGGTGGTTAGGTAAAAAACCTTGCTTCGGCAATTAGTTGGAGATTCGTCTTCAGCTGGTCTGGTCGAACTCTCTGCCTTGGGACAGAGAAGAACCCAGATGAGGCTCTGGCGAAGGGCAGGGTCTCGTATGCGGTGGTGGACAGCTGCCTGACCCCATGTATAGAGGGAATTTTTGACCGATCCTACGGGCTCGGTTTTTCTCCGCATTAAAAACGGCCTTGTGCCACATCCTGCCTCGCGGAGAGATAAGGTAAATAACCTTGCTTTGGCAATTAGTTGGAGAAAGTTCTATATTGGTAGTAGTAAAAATTCTTTCAAGACTAGGTGGTATCAACATATATTGTCCATCACCAATAATACTTATAGAAATAATACATCACTTTCGAAATATTTTTAGAGTTTGAAAGTTAATACTAAAGCCCCTAAGCTGAAATGGTAAATTTTAAAAATGGTAAGGACCTGTAGATCCTTATATAAACCCTGTTTTCTGTGTTTGCATGAAAAATTTGAAATTATCAGGTTCTTTGATAAGAATGTTTTATTAAACCAAAGATCCGAGTTAATGGTAAATTGTAAACACAGACAAACTTTAACCTTACAATTCAATTTACTTGGAATTTGACAAAGTTTTTTCTTAGATTTTGTTTGAACAGTATTGCACTATATATGGCTCATCTTTCTATTTGTAAGATTAATTTGGATTTAATATAATTTTCTATTAATCTCCTGGTAGTATTGGTAACATCTTGTACAGATATATTGGTATTTGATTGGTATTTTTGAAATTTTGCATTGATTAGTTAGTGTTATTAGCATCTTCTTTTTTTTAAAGCATTTCACCCCAAGTAAGGCGGGAAGCCAGTAGCACGCAAGGCGTTACAGAGGATTTGGAGCGAGAGCAGATAAGAATGATAAGGGAAAGGATGAAGGGAAGGATGAGGAGAAGGATAATGGATAGATCAAGGCAACTGGAGATGTTGATTGACATTACATTTGAATAGTTGGAGATTATAGCTATCAGTGAAACAGGAATAGGGAAGGGAGTTCCACAGACGAGAGGTGCGAGACATGAAGTTATTGGAGTAGAAGAGACGGCTACATTTAACAGTTTCAACAGTGAAAAGGTGAGAGCGGGATCCCAGCCTCGTAGGACGCTTGAATTCATGAAGTCTGGGAACCAGCGCAAGCAGCTGATCGGAGCAATTACCATGAAAGTATTTGTAAAAAAGACAGAGAGAGGCGACGGAACGTCTGTGAGAGAGCGACTGCAGACGAGAGGCCAATTACATTGCATATCCGTCTCTGGATCTTATCAGGAACCCCGGGGCAAACAAAAGGAGCTCCAGACCATATATATTATGTCTTATATACATAATATTTAATCAAGAGTTACATATTAATTTACCAGTCAATTCTATATATTTAAATTATTTACTGGTTTATTAAAGAAGCTATTAAACATTTTTATGTAGGAAACTCACAAAGTATATAACTTGTTTAACATTGTGTTAAATTTCAACTTTTTTCTTAGGAAATGACATTGTCTACTGTGTAAAATATGTATTGTTTGACGTCTGTGCCACTGACAGCCAATCTGCTGGTCATGAGCTATTTATGGAAAACAACTTGCTTCTTCACTTAGTTTAAATTTAATGTAGGTTATATTCGATGTATGTGTGTGTGTGTGTGTGTGTGTGACTGGGTATGTATATATGTTGGTAGTAGTAGAAAATATTGAATTTGTAGTAGTAACAAAAATTTAATTATAAAATTTGCTGTCTCTCCACCGCAGAAGCCCGGATTTTGCGAAACTCTGAATCGGGAATCTACATTTTAAACATGTCATCTTTTTGTTTACTACACGCATAAACCTCACTCGTATGTATAAAAAAAAAATACAGAATTGATATATATATATATATATATATATATATATATATATATATACACACAAAAACACACATATATATATATATATATATATATATATATATATATATATATATATATATATATATATATGTAGGTATCCCTTAACGGTAGCATGACACAACGCAATCTTCAGGTGCTGGGTATAATGGAAGACTGCGTTGTGCATGAAACTCGGGTAATGATATCAGTGAGTGATAATATGTATATTCATTAATAACTTTGTTATATTACACAGGGCAATGTTTTATTAACACCAGCACTATATGTGGCGATATATATATATATATATATATATATATATATATATATATATATATATATATATATATATATATATATATATATTATAATTATTTTAAAAAATATGATTCCTTCGCTACATAAGAGTTCTCGTTTTTCAAAAACGAGAGCCGAATACCTCAATATAATTATTAAAATTAAATCCGAAGGTGACTGATATGTGTAGAAAAATTATCTCTTAGACCCCTTACGGAAATGGTCGCCACAGCCGTTTCCAAAGTAATTAATTTTGCGAATGAACATGCCTATGAAGATGCGTAAATTTCAAGATGGGTTATTCCTAAATTTTCGCTTGGGGATGAAACAGGGCTTGATACTCTAATTCTATTTAATTTTAATAATTTTATTGAGGTTTTCGGCCATCGTTTTTGAAACATGACACCTCTTATGTAGCGAAGGAATCATATTTTTTAAAAAATAATTATAATTTACGCTCTACTTCTGTATGGAGCAATGTTTTTTAAAAATACAAACCAAAAATACTAAAGAACTGCGGATTATTTATCTAACGTGTTCTTTCCTACATATCTGCACACACACACACATATATATATATATATATCTATAATGATTTTCTAAGCCCTACTTAGATGTGGCAAAAGGCCGAAAGTATGGGGAACCCGGTGAGGATCGAACTCACTACTCAGTCGTAATTGATCTAGCAAAACAAGCTTTCTAACCATTACACCATATATATATATGGTATTTATCATCATTCACAGGAATTGAATGTGGCACAAGGCCTTTTTAATGTGGGTATGTCCGAGCCCCGTAGGCCCAGCCAAAATAAACCCATCTAAACCCATTATCAACCTACCCGGAACGAAACCCCACCCTTCGGCGGAGCTTCGTCCAGGTTCCTCTCTACAACAGAGAGTTCGACGAACACTGGCTCGGCAGCTCACAAAGCACAGATACTACACTTTGATCCTAGCCACCGGGCCGAGCGGGTATTCTTTTTCAGATAACCCATACCAACATTTGCTTTTTATTCTATCTACATTTATATACGTTACAGATGAAACTAAGCACAACTGATTATTAAAGGATGAAACATTTTTGCAGATTTTAACGCCATTCTGGAGATATTTTTGTCTAAATACGTGAATTCCTTTTGCTTGTGCTAAGTCTCGAAAAAACACTACATAATTTCCACTATTTTTTATCCATAAGTTTGAATGTGTTAAAATTGGGAATATCTAACAAAACCACAAGGGATGTGTGACACAAGGCCGAATTTACCGTGGGTTCTTCGAGCCCGTAGGCTCGGCCCAAAATATTCCCGTAGAACCCGCATAAACGGGTTCGAGCCTGTCTCACCTCCCCGGACGAAAATTTGACGTTCGGCAAAGCCTCGTCCGGGTTCCTTTTTGCTAAAGACAGAAAGTTTGACAGTTGAACAGTTTAGATCATTGTTCCTCAAAATGTGTTAAAATTGTTCAACTTTTTATCAAGATTAGTGTAAAGTTGATGTGAAAATTGCCGGAAAATATTGTCGATTTATTTAAGATGGAAGGATTTCTTATGACATGTCTCTAATTTGTATTTAGATACGTTGTATTTATTTTCGATTTTCGTAAGTGAATTATAACCCTATATTGTATATCGTCTATTACTGTACAGCATTATATTACAATAAAATTTGTATTTTATGTGAATATTACCTTAGAGTGAGGGCATCGTATCATAGATTTGCGGGGTATCACAGATTCGTGGGGCGTATCAGAGAACCCTGTATATATATATCTATATCTATATATATTTCGCTGTATCAAAGCTCATCAATGTGGCTAGACATCCAATTGCCTCAAGCCAGGATCGAAACCGGACTGATTTGGCATCAGTCAGAGATTTTTCCCCTATGCTATTTATTTTTTAATAAACACGCCAGTGACTCAAAGGAGAGCTTTGCATTATCAGCAGTAGCAGTCACTGTTTACAAATTCGCGCATTCCCTCTAAAGTGCCAGACCGAATTTTATTTTTTCGATGTGTGTGTGTGTGTGTCCTTAGATATTTATATCTATCTTATTTTTTTATCTACCTGTATATTTCAGTTTATTCAGATCTGTCTATCTATAAATTCAACAGGAATGTGTAATTTAACGAGAGATTTCCTTCTTTAATTTAGTCCTGTTCTCAGATCAGCTTATCAGATATTAGTTCTCGTTTTGAACGAATATTTGCCTGTTGACGGGTGAACAAATTGAGGTCTACTTGTCGAGAGAGTAGTAACATTATGGTTGTGTGGGTGTTTATAGAGGACACTGGCATATTCTTTACTTTTTGAAATACTCATGTTTCACAGGAATAATTAATTTTCTATTTTCCTTCTTCTTTTTTTCACTGTTTTATGCAAACGCGAATTTAGGAACGTTTTCTCTTTTCTATTAAAATGAATTCGATTCTCTTTCAACCGACATTTGGGAAGGTTTGGGATTGGGGGTGAATAACCTGAAAGAGACGGAGAGGATGAAAATGGATCAAATTTGGTGCATACTGATATAATTTCCTAAGCAAAGAAAGGCACGGGGAAATTACTTTATTGCTGGATAAAAGAAATGGAATATAAACGAGAGAAAAGGAAAGCGCCAATTCGATACTAACAAAAGTAATTCTACCTTTACTTTTTACGCGTCTTTTTCAATTTTATCGCAGTGTCCTACTTTTCTTTCACTTTTAAAGTCGTCTACAATTTCTATGTTAAGGCTTGTCGCATTGGTATTATTAGATGTTCTAAAAACAAAATGAATATGAAAGAAAGAAAAGAGGGGGAAAAATGAAAGAGATATGAAGAAACGAAAAAGACGAAAATGAAAGAAGACTCGTAAAAGAGATTTAAGAAGTTAAAAAGAAAGAAATTAAAAAAAAAGAAAGAATTATAAAATAAAGATGAAAAATACAATGGAAAAACAAAACAAAAAGAAAGAAAGGTAAAAAATAGAACAGTAAATAATAAAATGTATGGGAACACGATCAAAGTAAAAAAAAAGAAAGTAGAAAGAAAGAAAGACAGAAAAGAAAGAAATGTAAAGCAAATGAGAAAAAAACAAAGAGGAAAAAGAAAGAAAGAAAGAAAGAAAGAAAGAAGGAAGGAAATGATGAAAGAAAGAAAGAAAGAAAGAATAGGAGGGAAATAGTAAAGAGAGATAATTATAGACAAGTAGAATGGATAAAGAAAGAATGAAAAAGGAATTGTGAAAATAAAAGAAAAAAGAACGAAAAAAGAAAGAATAAACAATTCTGTAAAATAAATAAAATAAAAATATTAAAATAAAGGCAAGAGAGAGAGAGAGAAAAAAAAGAGAGAGAGAAAGAGAGAGACTGAGAGAGAGTGAGAGAGAGAGAGTGAGAGAGTGAGAGAAAGAGAGAGAGTGAGCGAGAGAAAGAGAGAGAGTGAGAGAGAGAAATAGAGATAGTGAGAGAGAAAGAGAGAGAGAGAGTGAGCGAGAGAAATAGAGAGTGAGAGAGAAAAGAGAGAGTGAGCGAGAGAAAGAGAGAGAGAGTAAGAGTTAGCGAGAGAGAGAGAGAAAGAGAGAGAGTGAGCAAGAAAAGAGAGAGAGTGAGAGAGAGAAAGAGAGAGTGAGAGAGAGAGAGAGAGAGAGAGAGAGAGAGAAAGTCGCTGAAAAAAGAACGAGAAATAATGTAGGTAATGAAAAAACAAGAATAAAAAGAGATTAGAGAAAACCAAATAAAAAACGATGAAAAACATTGCAATATAACAACAACTCTAAAGTCGAAGCTTATGAAGTTTTACTTGACTCATACTGCTTTACTGCTGAAAAAAAGTTTATTTTATTGCAATGGATGGTTACAAGCGAGAGGGGAGATGGGATGTGCTTATTCTATTAACACAAACATAGAAAAAAAGAAAAGCAAAAACAAAATAAGAAGGTGTGGGTGGAGGCGATGGTAACACGGACGAAGAAAGAAAGAAAGTAAGAAATGTAGAGGAAAGAAGAAAAAAAGAAAAATGTCAAAAAAAAGAAAGGTAAAAAAGAAAAATAAATAATAAATAGTATTAGGAACAGAATCAAAGTAAGAAAGGAAAAAAGTAGAAAGAAAGAAAGAAAGAAAGAAAGAAAGAAAGAAAGAAAGAAAGAAAGAACATTAAAGTGAATAAAAGAAAAAAAACAGACGATGAAAAAGAAAGAAAAGTAACAAAGTGTAAGAAAGAAAGGAAGGAAAAAAAGTAAGAAAGCGAAGAAAGAACAAAAAGAAATTCGATGTGAAAGAAAGAAACAAAGAATAAAGAATGAATAAAAACAATGTTAGGACGGACAAATAAATAAATAAAGAAAGAAAGAACGAAAGGTAAAAAGGAAAAAAAAAACATTGCGAAAGAAACAAACGAACATACAAAGAAAAAAGATGAATGAATGAAAACGATGGGAACATGTACAAAGAAAGAAAGAAAGAAAGAAAGAAAGAAAGAAAGAAAGAAATGCAAAGCGAAGGAGGAAGAAAAACGATGGAAAAAAAAGAAAGAAAGAAAGAGAGAAAATCAATTGTAATACAACTGTAGAACGAAAAACAATGAGAAAATGGATAAATAATGAAAGAAAGATATAAATTAAGAAAAAATCATGGTTAAAGAAAGAAAAAAAGTAAAACAATGAGAAACAGATAAAGAACGGAATAAAAAAGAAAAGAAACAGATCCAAAGAAAGGAAGAAAGGAAGGAAATGTCAGATTTATTATAGAACACGTTAACAACGTTTCAATGTTATCGCAATCGAAGCTTAAAATGAAGACGATATGTATCTTTATTTCAAAAGATGCAAATGAACAGTTAATGTAAAATAAAGCAAAATTAGGATCTTGAATGAATATAGGGAGGATTGAGGTAACAGGAAATTTTAGCGATTCAAATGGCACAAATAGAAAGAGTCTGCCAAGTGCTATTCACCTCAGCCAATTAAAAAAACAAAAAGAAAATAAAGCAAATGACTGATACGTTTAAAAATACACCAGTATATTTAAAAAGTAGAAAGAGAAAAACAGCAAATTAAGGAATGCATGAAAGAAATAAGATATTAAGGTAATTAAAAAGAAAAAAGAAAGAAAGAACTATTTTCTGCATCGATTCTAAATGCTTACGGGCTTCCGTAACATTATACGACAAGGCAAGTAAAAAAGTTGTTTACGTAGGATATTCTTTTAAATTCCTTTGTACTTTAGCGTTCTCGTGTCGCTAGATGGATTAAAGTTGTAAGAAAAGCGATATATATTTTTTAACAAAAACTTCAGGTAAATTTTCTTTCTTTCTTTCTTTTTTTTTATCGTTCTAATTGAATTACTTTTAGTGCTGTATCACAAGTATTGAAACACGTTAGAGATAGGCGTCAGGGTTAGGGTTGGAGACATGTAAAGATTAGATTCCCACAAGATGAAGTATATTTTGTCGAAGCGTAGTTCGTTCAGAGCTATCGATACGGCAAGAGACATCGAATAAGAATCGGGCTCCAAAGACGATAAGTCTCCGAATTCTATCGGCATAAAACCTAATGAATTTCGATTCGTCTTTGTTATTTCCCCACAAATGGATCAAATTTATGGCAATCACTTTCTCGATCCATCGATTTTAGTTTACAAGAAATCCTAGAAAACTGATTCCTTCTTTTTAAAATGCGGATATATATATATATATATATATATATATATATATATATATATATATATATATATATATATATATATATATATATATATATATATATATATATATATATATATATTATTATGTTATTATTAATTCAATAATATTGAGATCTTAATGAAAATCCGCTAACCAGTATATATATATATATATATATATATATATATATATATATATAAAGAAAAATATATACGGAAAAAACAAACAAAAATCCTTATATACAATTATGCTGTTTTTAATGTTAATATGTCAACGTCGGACGTTTCGGTCTAATAAACCATCTTCAGGACATATTCATAAATATAACATTATCAATACAACATGACAAAGACGATGTACATAAGAACAAGGAATTATTAGACCGAAACGTCCGACGTTGACATATTAATTTTATTTTTTCCAATTTTAGAATAAACTGTTGACTATTGTGCTCGAACACTATTTACATTAGTCGGACTATTGTCCTCATCTTCGTCGCCATATTTATTACAACGTTTCGGCCGTTGTACGCTCCGACCTTCTTCAGGTGGTAAAAATTGGTAAAATACCATAAAAAATTAAAGAGACAGACCTTGTGGTTTTTTTTTTAATGAAACCTATTTGTGCACACACACTCTCTCTCTCTCTCTCTCACACACATACACACGCACGCACGCACGCACACACACACACACACACATATATATATATATATATATATATATATATATATATATATCTATATATCTTAAAATAATAATATATTATTAAGGTGTAATCAAAATTCAGTACATTTTTATCAATTCACCCGAAGCAAGGCGATAATGCGACTATGATGCAAGTGTTTACTGCGAGTGACAGAGAATGAAAAGACTTTAGAAAAAATATGAAACCCATCGTAAACAAGAGACAAGGGATATATATGCTCCTGAAAACATTATTTGGGTTGAGCTCTCTAGGGAGGAAGTGTGATTTTGTAAAAAGTGACTATTACGGCTAATGATGCAAGACTCTTCGGTAAAGTGAATCGAGTTCTCTTTATATGTTTATCTAAAAGTAAATACGCTTAAATTGACCTTCATCCCTTGTGTGCACCGACAGCTCAGGAGTAAAATCTCCGACTAGCGCCAATTCAGTCAGGTTTCGATCCTCGCTAGAGGTAACCTGATGTCGAACTACACTGATGAGCTGTGATACAGCGAAACAGTCTCTCTGTGGATGACACACACACACACACTCTCTCTCTCTCTCTCTCTCTCTATATATATATATATATATATATATGGGATAACGATATATAATTTTTATGTATCAAGAACAGTTTTGAAGGAAACATGTATGACAATGTGGGAAAAGAAAGTTTTGGTGTAACGCGTTTCGTCCCTTAGGACTTCATGGTGCCATGGACGAAACACATCACACGAAAACGCTTTCCACATACATATTTCTCTCTCTCTATATATATATATATGTGTGTGTGTGTGTGTGCGTGCTAGTGTTTTCCCTCTGTTAAAACACCCACAGATATTTATATTTTTACTTGTTCAATGTAGTGATTTTCCAATCGTAGCTTAGATGTGGCACAAGGCCGAACGTATGGGACACCCAGTGAGGATCGAACTCACTACTCAGTCGTAATTGTTCTAGCCAGACAAGCTTGCTAACCATTACACCACCTCGAGGTGCCCTCAAATGATTTTCTAACCGTAGCTTAGATGTGGCACAAGGCCGAAAGTATGAGGCACCCAGTGAGAATCGAACTCACTACTTAGTCGTAACAGCTTTAGCGAGATAAGCTCTCTAACCATTACACCACGCCAGGGTGCCCTTTACTTGTTCAATGTAGTCTAATTTGCAATTTCCCCGTTGGGTCATTCCTTTTGCTGCAAATTCTGCATTCTGTCTTCTTAAAATTGATGTTCACTTCTTTCTCATTGCTTTCCTCTAATTTTCTTTCTGTTTTATGCTATCAACATTGTCTTATCTCTATATCTAATGTTATTAAAACTGTGTCCCCCAATAATAAATCCCAGTAGGACTTCTAATTCTTTCAAGATTGATTCGCTGTGAAATTTGAATAATTCTGTCGATAAAACCGACTTTCTATTTCGCTTTTTTCTTTTCTTTTCTTTTTTTTTTTTGTTGTTTTAACTGATTTCTTTTTCTATCCGCGTGCAGACGATTTTATTGTTAGTAAGAAGTTCCGGATTATTCTAATATTGTTCTCAAAGCTTCGTAATACCAACAATTCTTGGTGACGTATTTGACATAATCTATAAATCATAGCAATAAATAAAATTAAATTTTGTCCCAATTCTAAGACCTGCGGAGATTACATCTCTTTTTTCAGAAAACTTAAATACAAAATTCTAAAATCAAATCTCTTTAGGAGCGAATGTAATATTTGCGAAACTCAGAGTAGGGACAAGAAAAGTGATCATTAAATTTTATTTATTATTATGAACTATGCGAGAGAATAGTTTGAATGGGTGACAGAACTAATTTTATCTCGGGTAATTTGCAGTTGAAGCCCCGCGAGGTAGGATGTGGTACAAGGCCGTTTTTTTAATGCGGCGTTAAAACCGAGCCCAGGCGCTCGTGCAAAAATTCCCCGTATACCCAATAAAAACGGGGTCGGGTAGCTGTCTACCACCCCAGACGAGACTCTGACCTTCGGCATAGCCTCGTCTGGGTTCCTCTCTGTCCGAAGTCAGAGTGTTTGACTGGCTTAGCTGAAGCCGAATGTTCAACTGAAGGATATTTGCCAAGCGACCCACGCGGTCTCATGTAGCACAAGGGCGATTTTAACGTGGGGTATTCGAGCCCGTAGGCTCGGGCAAAAATTCCCAATAGACTCCGTAAAAAACGGGGTCGGGTGGCTGTCTACCACCCCAGACGAGACTCTACCCTTCGGCATAGCCTCGTCTGGTTTCCTTTCTGCCCGAAGGCAGAGAGTTCGACTAGCTTAGCTGGAGACTAATCTCCAACTGAATGCCAACATTTACTACTGTATTTATGTGAATGGGGACATACCCATTATCATCCGGAGGTATGCTACAACATTTATGGAGCAGTCATGCTCAACAAAATTAAAAAAAAAATAAAAATTAAGCGCTTATATCAAAAGAAAATCGTGAAGACTGATAATTCAAAATATAATTGATGACAACATTATTTAGGTGTGATGGAAGATATGGATTTTAATTAAAATGTCTAACTAAAATTTTTATTTGGATCATAATCCCGTATCTATTACAATATTATGCTTTTTAACTATCAGCCGAGTTGGAATTCCAGTCTGAACGCGACTCTGTTTAAGACTGCCTCTGACTCGACTCTTGACTCGACTTGAACTACTGACTCGACTTGAACTACTGACGATATTCAGTCACCCCCCACTGGGGCATCATGTGGCACAAGGCTGGTTTTTTAACGGGTTCAGGGTCGGTTTACCTCCCCGAAAGAGACTCCGCCCTTCGGCGTAACCTCGTTCGGGTTCCTCCCCGCCCGAAGGCAGAGAGTACAACCGAACAGCCGGTCAAGACTTAAGCGACTGACAATATTCAGTCACCCGCCACTGGCGCAACATGTGGCACAAGGTCGGTTATTTAATGTGGGATCTCCGAGCCCGTGGGCTCGGCACAAAATATGCCCATTGAATCCGCATAAACGGGTTCAGGGCCAGTTTACCTCCCCGAAAGAGAATCCACCCTTTGGCGTAACCTCTTTCGGGTTCCTCTCCGCCCGAAGGCAGAGAGTTCAACCGAACAGTCGCTCAGGAAGTGAGCGACTGACGATATTCAGTCACCCCCTACCAAAAGCGCGTCATGTGGCATAAGGCCTTTTTAACGTGGGCTCTCAGAGCCCGTGGGCTCGGCCAAAAATATGCCCATTGAACCCGTATAAACAGGTTCAGGGTCGGTCTACCTCCGCGAAGGAGACTCCGCCCTTCGGCGTAGCCTCCTTCGGGTTCCTCCCACCCATAGGAAGAGAGTTGAACCGAACAGTCGATCAGAAAGTACTGGGTCGGCTGACAATATTCAGTTACCCCCCACGAGGGTGTCCTGTGGCACAAGGCCTTTTTAACGTGGGCATTTCCGAGCCATTAGGCTCGGCCAAAAAATAGCCCATTTGAACCCGTATAAACGGGTTCAGGGCCGGTTTAACCTCCCCGAAGGAGACTCCGCCCTTCGGCGAAGCCTCCTTCGGGTTCCTCCCGCCCGTAGGAAGAAAGTTGAACCGAACAGTCGCTCAGAAAGTACTGGTGTTGACTGACTCCTTGCCTACTCCTGAGGCACAGTATTTATTAAGTATGAAATAGTCCATTATTGTTATTATGGTTATGATCCCATAACACTTTTTAATTAAGCTGATTAAATAATTCTTTTAGTTGATTTATGGAGAATAGAACTAAACATTTTGATATCTTTAAAACCGAAAAATGTTTTCTATATTGTCTGTGGATGAATAAAGACTGAAATGTATCCCCAATATTCATTGCTCTATTATGTACACATATACATTAAAAAAGAAAACTCTCTTTACATCAATATCAATTTCTTATTAAACCTTTTTGCGTCAATATAAGTTTTTAATCACTTCAAACCAATCAAGGCGATAATGCTATTAATACGAAAGGTTTGACTGAGAATGGAAGAGAACGAAAAATTTCAGAAAGAACCGGAAACCCAATCCTAACTAGAGAAACCTCTACTCCTGTTCAAAAGACAGGGGAAGTGATTGAACCGGGCTATATTCGAACCCATCTATTTCTATTAATTATGCCTTTTACGATAGAAGATGTGTTTGGGCAGTTTTAATTCCAAGATCTTTGCGTTTATTAACCATCATTTGAGTAGATGGATTTGTAGTTAAAGATATATATATATATATATATATAGATATATATATATATATATATGTGACGTCCCTGAACACAGCCTTCGCTCGCTCCTCGCTGCTTTGTTCGGGTGTCGCCGCTCCAAACGTGACGTCCGCCTGTCGCGTCAGTCGTGTTGTCTCGTCCTGTGACGACCAACTGGCTTGGTATCGGTCGCGGCACCCAAATGTGACGTTCTAACCTTTTGGTGATTCGGATGGGAATCTGGTTAGATTCGATATCAGCCTCGTCGTTCCCAACTCGCTTCCAACGCCTGGTTACCAAAGTAACTGCATTGATCTTCAGTCTGCCTACCCACGTTGTGAATTGATCTTAGACAGACGAAATCAATCGGTAGTTGGGCCGTAATGCAAATCGGGTTCAAACAGTGGTGACACCGCACACATATGCATAAAAGAAAAGAAAATGATAACTCAAAAATTCAAGGTATCAAAAAAAAAAAAGGATAACAAACTTTATGTCTAGTTGTTAGATACATAGGACTGCGTCTATCTCCCGACCCGTTCTATGGATTGTGACACGTTGTTTTCCGTTAGGCGAGTTTTAACGCTTCAAGTTGTTTGCTCTTTAAGGAATTGGTTTTTGGTGGTCTGGATCTAAGTCGCTCTTCAAAACAATTGTTCTTGGATTGAAGAAGAGTTCGGAATTTGCGCGAATCTTGGTCAGCCGGTGCGAGGCTGGAACTCTGCTGGAACTGTCTGCTGGAAATCTCTCGAACCGAACTGATTTCTGTTCGCTGCGGCCTTGCTTATATGGACGCCGACCAAAACCGGGATGGGTTTGTCGGCGCCGGGGGTTCCTCGATAATTCGAAATACATATCCACTTCTCTTATTTTTGGTTAGGAATTTTCCAATTCTTTCCATTTTTGGGAGCCCTCTCTTACTCCCACCTTCTCACCATACTTCAGAGGGGCGTGAACTGCCCTCCCCACTTCTTCGTAGCAACCTCTCATACCCATCCTCTAAATGGGCGGTGACAGCTCCCTCCTTGTTTCACGTGATCACCACTCGGCCAATGATGACTAGTCGGGCGTGTACGATCCCGCGGCTTTGTTTCAGGAAAAAAAAATATATCTCGCTAAAAAAAATTATTTTACCCTGGTCTCATCTGGACATCGTCAGTCAGATTATCGCTAATTATCAGAATGGGTGGTCTATTTAACACGGCCAGACCGTCGCCTCGAAAAGAAACATTTCTAGGTTTTCATTCATTCTTTGGTACACATTTCTGATAACATAGTTTTATTATCGCAGGCTAAAGATGTTCTGTCAAAAGAAAACGGTCAGTCGCCACCTCGTGTGCGGCTTTGACACACTTAATTTTTCATATCTATCCAAAGCCTTGTAGTCCACCTGTTTTTTGTCAATTATCAAAATAACATTTTCAATTTGATTTTTCTTTGGCTAGTCGGTCTGTGGTTTGCTAATCAGATGCCTTCCCGCATTAGCGGTTTGTTTATGTCCAGCCCGTCGCCAGAACACACCTGATTCCCTTATCCACTTAGAATTTTTTGCCATTGTAATGACACTCTTCGCCATTTGTTATTTATCAAAATATCCTTTATCCATTGTCTCTTAGTCGTGGGTGTCCCACTTATCATCCACGTTTGGGTCTCGCCTCTCTTTTCCTTTCTTTTCTTTTTGCCTTGGTAAATGGTGCCACATATATATATTACAGCAAAAAAAAACAAAAATTACCTCAACATTGGAATAGACTATTTCACACCGTCCTATGGATACAATGAGAAAGAGAGAGAGAGAGAGAGAGAGAGATTGGAGGTAGCGTCTCTGACAGATACTAAATTGGTTGAATTTCGATTCTGACTTGAAGCAATCGGATGTCTAGCCACACTGATGAGCTGTGATACAGCAGAAGCAGGCTGTCTATATATATATATATATATATATATATATATATATATATATATATATATATATATATTAATAGGCGTACATTCCATCGGAGAATCTTTTCAGCTTACACTCGATGTGTATCTTTAGAACATTTTTTATTGTTTCCTATGAAGTAGGCCATTGTAGTGTTTTCAGTGTGTTTAGGTTTTCCCTCCAGATAGTAGAAATGTACACATTATAAATGCTCTTAGATACATTCTAGATACAATCCTATTATTGTACTAGTTTAAATTTTATTGTCATGGTGAGAATGAAAATATATGTATTGATTCTGATTTGTTGATTTTTGAAATACATTGAATTCAATTATATTATTGAATCTAATTGGTAAAATTCCATAAAAAGTTATCAATATTTATTTCAAATGGAAATTCAATAATTGGTTCATTCAATTTAAGCCTATTAACAATATTATATATATCAATATTTTAATTTTAATTCCACTCTCCTCATACCGGTCTTTTCCTTATCTATCTATCTATCTATCTATCTCATTGTTTATATCTCTCTTAGTCTGTTCTTTATCTCTCTCTCTATCTATCTATCTAACACATTGTTTATATCTATCTCAGTCTGTTCACATCTATCTATCTATCTGTCTCATTTTTTATATCTATCTCAGTCTGTTCTTATCTATCTATCTATCTCTCTATCTATCTATCTATCTGTCTGTCTATCTATCTCATTGTTTATATCTCTCTTAGTCTGTTCTTATCTATCTATCTATCTATCTATCTGTCTATTTATCTATCTATCTATCTCATTGTTTATATCTTCGTCTGTTCATATCTATCTATCTATCTATCTATCTATCTATCTATCTAATTCTGTTTCTCCTCTCTTCAAGTATCATCATCTATCTATCTATCTATCTATCTATCTATCTATCTATCTATCTATCTATCTATCCACACACATACACACACACACACATATATATATATGCTTATACCTATCTCATTGTTTATATCTATCTATCTATCTATCTATCTATCTATCTATCTGTTAGTAGATAGTTCGATACAAAATTGATATTTATTCTTCACTGTTAATACAAAACTATTTTCTATTCTTGTGGCTCTTGCTTAGCATGACTCATTCAGAACTTTTGATTTTGCAAACTGCATCCTTCAGATTGTTTTCAACTCGCCATGCATATGCCACTAGATTCCTCCCAGTCTCCATAATCTTCATTAATAACCATATTCAAATAGTTACATCTCGAAAGAGCACCATAATGATGATCATGTCTTTTATACTTTATCATCTCTTTGAGAAAGGCATTCTTTGTTCTCATCGGCTGATGAGGTTCTTTCTCGACAGTTTCTATTTCGGGAACGCTTCTTCTTAAAGACGACAGCGAAAATGACCAGCAGACTGGTAAAAAAATCTAATTCCCCTGAGCGTCGACCGATAAAAATTGCAGAATAATTCATCTGAGAATATTTCAGGAGAAGAACTAAAAAGGATATTGGTAAAATGATATATGCTTTTTAATATATCATATGTAAAATTATTCAAAAGAAAGCAAGAATTAAAAACCTACTGTCTGTCATCTTGATATATAATCCATTTCTATTCGTCCCCTCCGCTCCTATGTTGTGCTTACGGTCACATCACGATTAAACATAGGTTCCTGTACGATCACCAAAGTTAAGCAACGTCGAACCTGGTCAGTATCTAGACGGGTGATCGCTTGGAAATACTAGATACTGTGAGCTTGAATGTGCAGGTGGTGTAGTGGATAAGGGTTCGGAATTGTTAATTGGAGAGCCGAGTTCCAATTCTCGTTGGGTCCGTTATATTCCCTAACGTGCAAAGACCTTAGGAAAGGTATGAATCCATTTTTTTTATCTCCCACCGTCTTTGAGTCAATTAGTAAGACTTGTATCGCTAAAACCATGATTACATAAAAAAAAAAAAATTCTTAAAATTTACAAGGGTTGACAAGCCGTAAAAAAAGAATCAATCTATCTATATTGTGGTTAAATTATGACTAAAACCAATATTTTGATTGCTGTACTTAGGTCAGGTGATTGGCAGTCACAGAAAGAATATTGCAAAAAATCAAGGAAAAATTAGTAAAGAAAAGCGAGAAGAAAGGACTAACTATCAATTTTAAGAAAACATGAAGTATTGTTGTCAGCAAGAGGAACAGACCAAGATGCATGCTACAAATTAAAGATCACAAAATCAATCAAGATGTCGGAAAATGTGACTCAAGAGCCAGAAAGCGCATTGGTAATAATAATATTAAGTGTTTCTTCATAAGAAAACAGTCGACATTCATTGATCAAGCAGCTTTTTTTTTAAATTCTCTATCCATCGAACTGGAATATAACTGTAGTATCTGTTTTTACAGTAGAATCCCCGATAACCGAACTAAGAAGGCCTTCCGGATATGAGTAATTGGTTAAATATAAATGAGTTTTGAAATCATTTGGTGAAATCTGAGTTACACTGTATTTAACTAATTACATGGAATCAGTAAGTCTTTAGTGGAAACAAATCTCAAATAAAATGTCTCTCAGGAAAATGATATACAGTAGAATCTCTGGCAACCGGACTAAGATATGAGGAATTGGTTACAAAGTCCGGATATGAGGGGTTATATTTAGATAAAAATAAAAGAACTTTAAATCAGGTTTAAGATTTATTTTCAGTATTTTATAGTAAACAACATAAGCCCATTGCTGAGTGAAATATAACGGAATTGATTTTAAGGAGAAAGCATTAAATGATGTAATGTTAATGAAAATTCATTAAATTAAGTTTACCACGTATGCAAAACAAATAATGTAATGAGGATTTTTTAATCTCTGTTGCATGATGATTCTTTCTCTTCTAATGTCATTCTCAACTTTTTCTGCATTTCATTTTGCTTTTGTTCTTGAAGTTTTTTAAACGACAGACACTTTTTAACTCAGTGTGTGCTATTGCAATCGTCATAGCTGAATGCTGGCTTTCTTTCCATAAAACTGACAACCCTTTTTCAATTTCAGTTCAGGTTTCATCATAATCACGTTTTTTTATTTCCTTGTTCACTGTGATAGTGTGAATGCTGGAGAATAGTTTCTTTGGAGATTTTATATTATATAATGTTGACTTTCCTACGTAGAATTCAGCCATTAGTTACAATGAACTTTCACGAGCGTCTAGTCTGTTTAAAATGTCCACTATTTGCGATAATTTCAAAGTACTTTTCCTCTTATTCCCATCATATTTTGCACCAATACAAGCCATTAGGGTGAAATAAGCATAAGCCATTTTCCAAAGTAAATTTCCTGAAAAACAAAAATTTCAAATCAGTTACACATCACCCAAAAAGTTCAAATATACACATGAAAATCACGTCCGGATATGCGGGATTCACCGAGCAGCCAGTTCTACTGTCGGTTGAAATTTATGAAATATTTTTCGTAAAACAATTTTTCAGGAATATAGGCTTCTCAAGTCCAGTAGTTGCTGTCGCTCATTCCATTATTAATAGCAGTTTACTTCCTAAACTTTTGTTTGAAGTAATGTGGAATGTCAACATCTTCATTATGTAATAATTTTCTCCTCGATTTACTTTTAATATTTTCGTTGTTGCGCATGCGGCTTCTGTTCTTTGGTAATGTTCTTTGTTTGTGATCATGTAGCGCCAGTTGACAATGTCCGAAGAAGGATGATCTTCGCCAAGATCAACAGGCTTCATTCATACTCAAAGACATTTGTAACCATTGATCTTAGAAAGCGGCTGTATGCAACTGACAGTTTAGATATTTCTGAACGGGTTTGTCACCATGCATGACATCCATATGAAAATCTCGATCTGATGTAGCTGTTTAACCACGTGACTCTGCTTTGAAATAACGAAAGATGCCTTTCAAAAGCTATGGACAATTATGCTGTTACACGATTCGGACAATTTTGCTGTTACACCCGATACATACACACACAAACATACACACACATATTATCCTTTAACAATAACACATTTCTAAAAAAAACATATTTCGATTCGCATTTAATCTTTCGTTTCTGATGCTACCTGGATTTATTAAAAATTCATGCCTGAGGATGACTGAATGTACAGTTGAAAGTACTTGCATATTAAAAAGAACTTATACAGCTTGTAGTTATTAAAAACAAGGATCATAACATTCAAGTGGTTCGTAGGTTAATGCAACTTTAAAAATTTGTTTGCGAAGAGATTTCGCCATTTTATATCATTAACTTTACTAATCTAATTTTTGCATGAATGATTCATTGTAATGTGACTGATGATATTTATTATATATTAGTCTTTTAAATAAATTGAAGCACGAAGAGAAAGGTTTTAAAGTCGGAATTTTCGGACACGCCTGTGATCTTTTTCAACGATACGAGGAATGAACAAAGAAGTAGGACTTACATTTCCGAGGATTGTTGTTGTTGTTGGGTATAGGGCTCCCTGTGGAAATCATATCCCGTGAGTAAACCCAAATTCCTGTTTAATCCCTCAATGTGTGATTTTATTTTGAAAATATATCTCACCATCGATCTGCTGTTGTTGAATGAAGACGCTAAAAGAACGCAAAATTTATTAACCTGCCTATTAAATCCGCACACACACACACACACACACACACATATATATATATATATATATATATATATATATATATATATATATATATATTGGGAGGTGGATGCCACATAAAAAATTCAGCGAAGGAACGCGCATTGGACCCATTTTTGAAATAAGAAAACAACAGCTGTATTCTTGTTTCTAGAGATCTACACTCATTTAGCTTAAATGGTTTAGCAATCCGAAATACTGTCTGTATAAGACGCAGGGCTTTTTTTTCATCCAAAATAGTGTCCAAAATTTTGCTGCATCTTATATTTTAGTTTAGAATTCAATCTCATGTTTCCAGGCCACTAAGCGGAAAAAAAACCAGGTCAATTTGGATCTATTTGTTTACCGGAGAGATAATGGCGTATTGTGTGACACTATTTAGGGTTGCTAGAAAGAAAGAAGAAAAAAAAAAAGAAAAGGCGTGAATAAAAATTAGGTGATAAGAATCTATCACGAAAAGACGATGTTATTTTTTTTCTAACAAAGAAAAGTGCTAAAGGTTTTATTCTCATTAGCCAGGAAAGTAAGGTCGCGGATGTGTCGGATTTGATTTGATTTATGACGGCGCACTAAATGGTGAAAGTTTTAGGTCGGTCAGGTGACCTACAGGGCAGAATTCTAAAGAGATAAAAATTAATTGGGTCGCGGAAAAATGTCCGTTGGACCAACCACAGAATTACAAAAACAAAAGACTGAGCCATTAGCTATCTACGGAGATGTCGTTTGGAAAAGGCACCTGTTTTGTGTCAGGAGCTGGCTATGATAAGAAAATTATTTTATCGAAACGAATAATTGGCTGTAGCGCAATACGACCAATTGACCACCCACTTGTTTGGCGAAGGTCCCGAGTGATGAATCCCAGGTGACATTCAGGATAAAATTGAGATTAAGAGACCACACTACGGGTCGTATTGGGTTGTTGTCGAGAAGAAGAAAAAGAAAGAAAAGAAAAAGAAAAAGGAAGATAATTTTTTTTTTCTTTGAGCAAGAATTTTTAAAACGAGGCTAGTCCGGCCACACTCACACCGCTGAGCGCCCATTAGCTGAATGGTGGCGTGAGCGTTAGGCGGAGGTAATCATGTGAAGAAGGAGGGGAGGCCTATTGACGTCCCCCGAAGGGATCGGCGTGAGATGCCACTGTGAGAGAGAGGGGAAACCTGTTGACGCCCCCTGAAGGGATTGGGTGAGATACCCATATGAAAAAGGAAGAATCTGGAAGGACTTCCAAAAATGGAAAATAATAAATTTTCCTGACCGAAAACAAAGAAGTGGATTGTGGATTTAGAATTATCAAGGAACCTCAAATCCCTACAAGCCCACCCCGGTTTTGGTCGGCGTCCATATAAGCAGAGTCGCAACGAGTTGCGGCAGTTGAGTTGAGTTGAGTTGAGTTGAGTTAGCATTTCGCAGCTGAGCAGTTGGGTTGGAGTTGCAGAGTGAGACCCGCCTCGCAGGAACCTGACTGAAAGATTCCACGCAAATCACGACCTCAACTTCTAACCAAGAACAATTTATTTTTGAAGAACGACTTAGACTCACACCACCAAAACAAGTTTTACGAATATCACCTGAAGATACACCAAGAACCAGTTTCTTAAAGAACAAACAACTTAAGATGTTAAGACTCGCCTAACAAACACAAAGTGTCACGAATCCATATAGCGGGTCCTGTATTCAGCAACTAGATATAAAATATTGTTATCCTTTTTTAACACATTTGAACTTTTCGAGTTATTACTTTATTCTCTTTTACATATACTTGTGCGATATTACCCTTGTCCGGATTCAGCTTGCATTACGGCCCGGCGACTGATTGATTTCGTCTACCTAAGATCAAATCACAACGTGGGTAGGTTAGACTAGAGATCAAACCAGTTACTTCGGTAACCAGATGTTGGAGGCGAGCTGGGAATGACAAGGCTGATACCGAATCTAACCAGATTCCCATCCGAATCAGAAAAAGGTTAGAACGTCACATTTGGTGCCGCGACCAATACCAAGTCACATTGGTCGTCACAAGACAGAATAGGACGGCGCGGAGACAGACGGGGTGACGTCACAATTGGCGTCGCGACTGGGACAGCACGGCGGGCGCGGCCAGGCAGACGTCACGATAGGCGCAGCGACACCGGGGGACGTCACAATTGGTGCCGAGACCAGGATAGCAGGGCGGCGCGGCCAGGCAGACGTCACGATTGGCGCAGCGACACCGGGGGACGTCACAATTGCAACAAGGGGAAATAAATATTTGATAATGTTTATTTGAGTCTCGTACGCGTTCGTAATTTTTCCAGATTTCGTTGAATCTAGACACCTACGTTGGAAATCATTCAAAGTAAATGATTTTTTTAATTTACGAAAAAAAAACACATCAAAAACATTTTCTTACTGAAAGCCAATTAATGACTGTTTCAAAACACAGACCATCAGCAAGTCTTGTAGATAACCGATTACTGGTTTGAAGTTTTTATATCGTTTACTAATCAAAATGGCAAACAAAATGAACCTTTTTTTCATTTTTTGCTCTTAGCTTTTCATAATCTTCTTGACATTTTCTTTGCTCTAAAATTAGGTGCATTTTATGCATGAAAATCACCCTTTTTTCACCAGTTTTTTTCATTTTGTTTTCTGTAAAGTCGGGTGCGTTTTATACATGAAATGATCTTTTTTTCTCGCTTCCTTTTTCATGAGTTTTAATAATGTTCTTTTCTCTAAAATCGGGTGCTTTTTGTACGTGAAATGACCCTTTTTCTCTCTTTCTTTTTCATAAGTTTTAATCATTTTCTTTTCTCTAAAATCGGGTGCGTTTTATACATGAAATAACCCTTTTTCTCTCTTCCTTTTTCATGAGTTTTAATCATTTTCTTTCCTCTAAAATCGGGTGCGTTTTATATGTGAAATGACCCTTTTTTCTCTCTTTTTCATAAATTTTAATCATTTTCTTTCCTCTAAAATCGGGTGCGTTTTATACGTGAAATGACCTTTTTTCTCTCTTTCTTTTTCATAAGTTTTAATCATTTTCTTTCCTCTAAAACCGGGTGCGTTTTATACATGAAATGACCCTTTTTCTCTCTTTCTTTTTCATAAGTTTTAATCATTTTCTTTCCTCTAAAATCGGGTGCGTTTTATACATGAAATGACCCTTTTTCTCTCTCTTCCTTTTTCATGAGTTTTAACAATTTTCTTTTCTCTAAAATCGGATACGTTTTATACATGAAAATTATTTTTCCCCTGGAATTTCTCTGCTTTTTATCTGTCTTATACTTCGTAGCGATCTATAGCCAAATATTTACGGTAAATATATTTCGCTTACAAAACGACGTATCTCTGTCATCCTTGGCCTTGTGCAATGTTTCCATGTTATGGCCGTTAAACCCAATTTAAAACTAGACATTGTCTCATATTCGCCAGCGATGTGGGAGCACTGAAAAATCTACTTCTGTACGATCCGCGTATATATGAGAATGTCGTATATATCTTCGTATGTCTTGTTCTTTCTATGTTTTGGGGTTACCAAACATACAGTCAAATAGACAAGCGCTCGTACAGCCTGTGTAAACTTATTTGTAAGCATTCTAGCCTCACTCAGATACAGACATAACTACATAAAGAAACAACCAGCTTTCCTTTTAATTTACATAACCATACACACACGTAGGTTCACTAATATGCACTTGAAATATGTTTCTTTTCTTTTTCATTTTTTAAATTTTTTAAGTGCATTAAAACATTTTCCTTATCAATCGCCCCACCCATCGTGCATACCTTCCGTCTTTTTTTGAATCCTCTTATAATTCAAATTAAACCAAACCTCCCCATCACCATTACCCTAACCCCGATTTTTTTTTAATTTTATTTTTTAAAGAAGCTTCATTCTCACAGCATGAATAGCTTGAGTGGATAGCTTTAGAACAGGGATGGTTATAGGGTAACGTAAAGGAATCCCGTCTCCCTCGTCATACCGGTTCCAATTTTCTTACACCCACGTATTTACTTCTGACTGGAATGCTCAACGATGCTTAAACTCCACCCGAACCCACCCAAATGTTTATTTAGGTTTGGAAAATTTGAAAAAAAAATCCTACTCCCAACCAAACACAACATGCAAGTTGCACTTGCCTCCCTCTCTCTGCCAGGGCTTTAATTTGACTTTCAATTTCGCTTTCACTTTCGTTTTTATTATTTAATTTCTACTTGATATCGGTGCATCAGTCCTTAAAGGTAACCGATTCATCGCCCATAATCATCTTTCCTTCGCACAATCACAATTTGATCTACCTCTTCTCTTCATTCTTTTAAACTTTTATCCAAATCATTTTAGGTGTATCTTCCTTTTCTTTTTTTTTCTCGTATATATTTTTGTTTACCTTTTTCTCGTCCGTATCATTCAAAATCCAACTGAAGTCAACTTCTAGAGGCAGAGTAAAAAACGCAACTATTCTTGATGCATAGAGAAACTATGATCGATAACGGATCTATTACCTGTAAAATAATATATATATATATATATATATATATATATATATATATATATATATATATATATTTATGTATATATATCTCCAAGTAAAATCAGAACAAACTGAGTATAATTCCACTGTTTGTAACAGTTCATTTAAAAGAGGGATCAATAAAGAGTAGAGCTAAAATTATTTATTTTAGGATATTAAAACAAAAACATTGTTAAAGTCGCTACACAATTGCAATTATGTTTCAACACTACAATTTTTGTTTGTTTTAATATCCTAAAATAATATATATATATAGAGACAAAACTCTAAAACTGTTTTGTCTGACGACGATCAAAAAGTGTGAAACCCAGGGTCACAAAATCACATCACCCCGAGAAATAAACAATATATATATATATATATATATATATATATATATATATATATTACGTTGAAGCGGCTACACATGCGCACGAATGAGCGACGCTGATAATTTTGAATTCAAAAATGATTTTTTTAATGTGTTCCGGGTAGATTTCATTTAGAAAAAATATTTACATAAAATCGCATATATACATACACACACACACACACACACACACACACACACACACACACACACACACACACACACACACATATATATATATATATATGTGTGTGTGTGTATATATGTGTGTGTGTGTGTGTGTGTATATATATATATATATGTGTGTGTGTGTGTGTGTAAATATATATATATATATAGAGAGAGAGAGAGAGAGAGAGAGAGAGAGAGAGAGAGAGAGAGAGAGACAAAAGACAGAGAGAGCGAGTTCGAGAAGTTATAGCAAGAAAAGAGGATCCTGACGCTGTTATATTGATTAGTATGCTGCTTGCCTAAGCTATTTCAAGGCAATTCAGTATGTACGTCATGTTCAGCAGATAATCATCCTTGTATCGCCGTTGGCTTAGCCCAGTAATTAACAAGATGGAATAAAATACAATGTATATATATATATATATATATATATATATATATATATATATATAGTAACAGATTGAGCTAGAGAGATAGATATCAGGTCATCCCATAAGTTCTGTCCGAATTTTGAATAAAAAAACAAGTGTCCAAATGTTACATTTAATTACAGATTCAATCAACAATGCATTTTCCCTGATTATCTATGACTTCCTTCCATCTATTAAGAAGCTTACTAATTCCATTACTGTAAAATTCTTTTGACTTTGATTCGAAGAACTCACAAATGTCAGTTTTAATCTCTTCCTGTGTTACAAAAGCTGTTTCTTCCAAATGATTCTGTAAGCTACGAAACAAATGGTAGTCTGAAGGAGCAAGATCGGGAGAATAACGTGGACGAGGAATTTTCTCTCAACCAAGTGTGGGGTCATGCATTGTCCTGATGAAACATCACCCCTTTTCGATTGACTAGAGCAGGTCTTTCTTTTCCGCAAGGCTTGGTTCGAACGCTCTAATTGCTGACAGTATATTTGAGCATTAATTGCTGCATTAGGTGCTAAGAATTCAAAGTGGATTATTCCTTGGCGATCCCGCCAGATTGAAAAAAGAAACTTTTGCCCATGAAGTTCCCTTCTCGCATGTGTCTGGGGTCCTTCCCCTTTACCAAGCTACTGTCTACGACGCTTAACATTTCGATAAAAGATCCATTTTTCGTCGCCAGTCACAAGTCTATTCCAAAAAGGTGAAACAAGTTGGCGAGAATGGAGAGAAGAGCAGATGACAACTCGGTATTTGAGGTTGTTTTCAGACAATTCATGAGGCACCCATTTTCCAAGTTTAGGAACTTTTCCAAGTTGTTGAAAATGACGATGAACAGTTGTATGGTTTGAAATGTGAACCACTGCCAATTCCTCAACTGATAAAGCAGGATTTTCTTCAAGGGCTGCTTCAAGAAGCTTTTCATCAAACTCAACTGAACGTCCGGTTCGATCTTCATCTTCAAGGGTGAAATCTCCACCTCTGAATTTTGCAAATCATCTTCTGCAAGTTCTTTCATTCACACATTCCTCTGAGTGAATGTTTCTAGCCGCTTCGGCTGCTGAGTTTCCTTTCTTGAACTCATAAAGCATTATGTGCCTCAAATGATTCTTGGGTACTTCCATGTTAGCAGGGTTTTAATCACACAAAATTTAATTTTATTGTTCTCTGAAATAAAATTCGATCAGTTTAAATGCATCTAAACATAAAAATAATGTTCAGCTTCATTAGACATTATAAAATACTCTTTAAATTTCGTTCATTTTAACAAAAAGTTAAAATTCGAACCGAACTTATGGGATGACCTGACAGATAGATAGGAAGGAACAGAAGGAGATAAAACAAAAAACTGCAAGACTATCGCAACTCTATCGCTATTTCCATAGCATATGTTCACATGAATTTTATTATTTCTTACCGCAATTTCAGACCTTTACAGCTAGAAAGCGCCATGCTTTTCCCACTGAGTCGAAACATGATCTTTTCTCCCACGTTCCAAATATGAAATGAATGTTTCACTCAGGCAGCTTTTCCCAGAAAACTGCCACTTCATGGAACTGCCAGCTTGGCGGGTGCTTTTTCGAATACTACAACATTAACCTCTTCATATATCAAGAGTCAATTCTTATCTATCCTCCTTATCCTGATTATTTTCATTTCTTAATCTCCCTCTTTCATTCATATTGCAAACCTCGTTTATCATTCGATTTTCACATTAATTCTCTACTTTGAATGGCACCCGAGTTTTGAAATTGGTAAATTTGATATTTGAAAAATGGATAAATTGGGAAGCACTTGGTAAGCGTCGTATTCAGTCGAGCAGTGTTGATCCTTCCACCGAACAATCAGTTTAATAAACTGTGTAACAAAACTCACCATCCGTATTCTGTTGAATAGAGCGTGCAGGGCAGAGATAGGACAAGAACAGTGCGGGTTCGTTAAAGACACCGGAACAAGGAACGCAATATTCATGCTCAGAATGTTATCAGAAAGAGCGATACAGATGCAGAAGAACCTGCACCCATGTTTCATAGACTACGCAAAGACTTTCGACAAACTACGCCACAAGAATCTGTTTGAACTGCTCAGCAACCTTGATATATTCGGGAAAGATATTAGAATAATCAAGAACCTATACTGGCAGCAAACATTATGCATACTGATAGGGAACGAGTTCAGCGAATATACAAAAATAGAAAGGGGAATAAAGCAAGGATGCATCTTCTCACCCAACCTGTACAACCTATACAGGGAGGCAATTCTGAGAGAATTGGAAACCCTAGTTTTTTTTTCAACATAGTTTTGTTGACTATGAAAAGTATTTTGACTCAGTAGAACACTCAGCAGTCTTATATTTATGAGGATTATTGGATGTATTGCTAGGAATTATCGTCTTCCATGCCCTATATCCCTTGATGAGGTGGGCGATCATGTCTCTCCCCAACCTCTCATCCTTTGTAGCTCTTATTAGGATTTCTCTTTTCACCGCCCCTCCTATCCATTGTTCCGTCATCCATTCATACCATCACATTTAGCAAGATAGCAAAGTCTTCTGTATACTTTTCAGTGACTATGAAAAGTCATTTGACTCGGTAAAACACTCAGCAGTCTTTAACTCACTATGCTAGTAGGGTATTAATCAAAAATATATGAAAGTTATTACGAATAGATACGATAGCAGAACTGCAAAATGACCTAAAATAAGAACTGGAAAAGTAAAAGGGAAGTAAAGGAAGGAAGCGTCTTTTCACCTGACCTGTTCAACCTATACAGGGAGGCAATTGTGAGAGAATTGGAAACGCTACTGGGATTTAGCATTGGCGGCCACAATCTTAACAACATAAGATACGCAGATGATACAGTACTGATAGCAGACACGGAAAAGAAATGACAAAATCTCATACAGAAGGTAGCGACGGAGAGTGTGAAGAAGGGACTAAGCATAAACTACAAGAAGACAAAATGCATGATCATCAGTAAAAAGATTCACCCAAAATGCGATTTACAGGTCGGGGACACTGAATTCAAGCAGGTGCGGAAGTTTAAATATCTAGAAAGTGTTTTGACAGAGGACGACAAGTGCGACACTGAGATCCGTAGACGTATTGGGATGGCCAAGGACTTATTCCAAAAGCTGGATAGAGTATTGCGATATAGGAGGATTTCTTTGGTAACAAAGAAAAGCATACTGAGCTGTTACCTGACATATGTCCTCCTTTATGGCAGCGAACGTTGGAGTGTCTCCTCAATGATGAAGAAGAGACTCAAGGCGACGGGGATGTGGTTCTATAGAAGGATGCTGAGTATATCCTGGACCGAGCGCGTCAGCAACGACGAGGTCTTAGAGAGGATGCAAACAACGAGGAAGCTTATACTTAACATCAGGAAGAGGCAGCTGAAGTTTCTGAGACACGTAATGAGAAAGGAGAGCCTGGAGAATCTGATACTCACAGGGCGAATAGAGGGAAAGCGAGACAAGGCAAAGCAACGCATGACATATCTGGCAAGTGGATGACAAAACGTTATCTGGGGGAGGTGGTAGAGGAACGAAAATTATTGAGATAAATGATAGGGGAAAAAGTGGAGAGCCATGATCGCCTACGTCCTGAAAGGACACGGCACATGAAGTATTGATGCAAGTGACTTGCTTGATTACCATTATTACACAGTGCGGTACATAGAAATATTTAGTAAGCTTAGCTAAGTCTGGCACAAAATTACAAGTAAGGAACACCTTAAGCAGTTCGATGTCATTACACGCGTATAAAACTCGTTAGCTCTCACTCTGCATACAAGTTGGCATGGCTTGCTCACATGTCACGTTGAAACACCGGTTTTCATACGATCACCGAAAGTTAAACAACGTTGAACCTGGTCAGTACCTAGATGGGTGACCACCTGGGAATACCAGCTATTGTACGCTTGGGTGTACAGGTGGTGTAGTGGATAACGACGCAGAATTGGAAAATCGGAGAGCCGAGTTCCAATTTCAGCCAAGTTTGTTATATTGTCTTACACGCAAATACCCTTGGGAAAGGTATACACTCACTTTTTAACCCCCCTAGCTATAGGTTAATTAATAGGACTTGTATCCGTAAAACATTATTTTTCCAAAGAATTCTAACAATCTAAAAATATTTTATGACTTTAAATAACTTGCAAAAGGTTGATAAATCATAAAAACCAAATCAATCAATGCAGGTCGGTAAATTATCGATGATCGAGACAGATATATTGATATGATAGTCTAAAATATTAGATTGAGTCATAAATAATGTCAGCTTTTGTTTAACAAATATGTTTTAGTATCTGTCTATATTTCTGATATGAGGTATTATGTACATTATTCGGACTATTGTCCAGATCTTTGTTGACATATTTATTACAACGTTTCAGCCGTTCAGTATCTGTCTATATTTCTGAGATGAGGTATTATGTACAATATTTACATTCGAGATGAGGTATTATGTACACTATTTACATTCGAGATGAGGTATTATGTACACTATTTATATTCGGATTATTGACCTCATCTTTATCACCATGTCTAAAGAGTGTGAGTTCAATACCCGGTTAAGGCAGTGGAGAACTTGCAGAGGGGAATTAGCAGGAGATAACTGATAACTGACATCCATTAAACATGGCACGTAGAACTAGAACAGTGAGCGAAATAAAGGGTTCAGTTCGACATTCACCTGAAGAAGGCCGGAGCGTACAACGGCCGAAACGTTGTAATAAATATGGTGACAAAGATGTGGACAATAGTCCGAATAATGTAAATATGTTTTATTCCAAAAATAAAGCACTACATTTTATTCAGTTATATAATCGCCATTATTTGCAAGGACTTGTCACCATTTATCTGGCAATTATGTTTTATATTTTGCGTAAAATTCCACGTGCTTTTCGATAAAAACGATTTCAAAGAACTCTTGAATCTGGTTTTCGTTAGAGAAAAAGCATTTTGCAGCGATCAAAAAAGGTTGGTGCAATCGGTTGGTGCAATGTCAAATCAATATTTCGGGTGCGTTAGACCAGAGCATGTGAGATCCAACATTGCGTTGTCGTGGAAGAGAACGACATTTTCCGCTATTCAACTGTGCACGCTACCACTTCCGTCCAAAACCTAAGATTTGATTTGTTTGTTTAATGGCACATCAACACCTTATGGGTCATTTAACTGAATATATGGTAGATGATGATCATCTTTTGTGCATATACAAATTTGAATATAATTACTAGAAGCAGTGATAAGTGTATTTTACGTTGTAATTTTGTTGTAGTTATATTTCGAAATACAGTTTAGTTTCTGAAAGAAATTGTAGGATTTTATATGGATTAATATCATGAAAGTGTTCTTTTCTGTTGATTTGATGTATTGTTGGTAATTTTACTATAAAAAGTTATTGTTGGTAAATTTTGTATGAAATATATTGTTGGTATTTTAACAATAAAATATATTTTTTTGTTTGTCAGTTAACTATTTGCCAATACCCGGGACCCTAACAGGTGCTACAACTACGGGTCAGAGTGGATCTGGGAACATCAACAATTAAGAGGTGGTTCCACGCACCAATCACCCGATCAGAGACCTTGCTGCCGGATGTAGTTTATCATCATACCCAGAACTAAGGTAATCTAGTGTAAACCAAATTTGTTCTTAAATGTCTCGTATGATTATCAGTGTAGTGATCTTAAACATAGTAGCATTATCAATCCTAAAATGAAATTCATATCAGCAGAATCTCTCTCTTCTGGGTTTCTTCTCTTTCAAACATTTGTCATGAACTTTCCATACTGAAGCTAAAAGGGCTGTAAATGCTACACATATAAAACACGCCAACAAATTAACTTTCTACTATAACAATCATGAACCATTCTTTGTGTATACAATTTACGTCTAACAAAAGAAATTCTTGATTTATACGTTATTTTTAGTAAGTTTGTTTTAATAAATGTTATTTTTGCATTGCAAATTAATTGGTCTTTGTATGTCCCCTTTTTCACCACCATTATTTCATGTACGATAAAATGTTCCCGTAAAAAAATTTACGCGTTTAATTATTGAAGTAGTTAATCACTAAAACAGTTAGGATGTTACATTCGTTATTATTATTGGTATCACAAAGCCTGACTGATTGATATAAACAGAATGAGACAGACAGATAATATCTAATCGGAATATTGTAGCTGTTAGATTAAAGCGTTGGTTTGAGAATTTGGTGACATAGTGAGCGGATAGTAAAGGCTTAGACTCAGTAGAAACAGGGTGAGCAATAACTAAATATTACTAAATAAGAACAAGGCGGTATATACCTAGACCTGGACCACAACTCCAGAGCCGTCTACCCTACCAGATTAAATAAAGGGCTCATATGCGTATATGTATGCATGAGTGTATGTATACATATATATTAGGTTGGTGCAAAAATAATGACGTAATAATGTCGTTTTTTGACGTTAAATTTTGCACCAACCTAATATATATATATATATATATATATATATATATACATACGCTCATGCATACATATACAGACATATGCACGTAGACATACACATATGTGCACACAAACACATATATATAAAACCTTACACACATCCATACACTTACATACACACACTCATCTAAACAAATATACAACATATCTATCTATCTATCTATCTATCTATATATATATATATATATATATATGCACACGTATATGTATGTATGTGCGAGTAGATATAGATATATTGTTGTGTATATGTATATCTACGTATGTGTTCTTGGGCATATAAGTATTAGGTCCTTCCGATTTCTTTTGGAATTTGTAGGTCTGATAAATTGGATTGTGATTACGATTCCAATGTAATAAATTATAGCCATGGAATATTAGTGTTTGAGACTTTTATATAATAATATATATATATATATATATATATATATATATATATATATATATATATATATATATCGCTGTTCTTATACATACTTCATTAAGTTGTTTTTATTCAGTTTTTTTTTTACAGTCTATTTTGTGTTTGAATTAAGAGAGATTAGAAACTGTCTATTGTGATCAGTTTCCCAAGCGCTTTCGGCCAGTCCATTCGCAATTTTCATGAGTTTTGTTGTGTTTGTATGATTTTCTGTGTTTATATTCTGAGTTGTGTTGTATAGAAATAGTATTAATTATAAGTCATTTTATAAAAACGGTAATAATTCCACGCTTTCTTGCTTTAAAACAATCGCCAACCACCTTTTTGTCTCTTTCAAAGCAAGCGAAAACATAATTTCGGATCATTAAAAAATCTGGTGAATTGACTACCTAAATTTTAGAAAAAAAATGAAGAAAAAAATAAATCAGATATTTATTTCATCAGAAGACGTTTTCAAACGCTTTGTTCAAGGTTTTGCTCAGTTTATTTTTATGGAAAAAAGCGATAATTTCTTTTTGTTTATTCTCTAAGCTGGATTAAAATAAATGCATTTGCCAAAGTAGCATCTGTTTGGATAGGCAAAGAACTTAAACATTTATCAAATATAATTATTTGGATGTTTGAAATTGGGCATTGGGCTGTTGAATTTCAATATAGACAATCTCATTATCATTCCCCTCCTCTTCCTATATTTTTGGCGCGGTTATAAGTTCAACATTATCCTGGTCATTGTGGTAATACAAATGTATGTTATTTGTATGAAAACAATGAAGGCCTTAACAAGGGTTAATTTAACTAATTTAACGTTACGTATTTTTCTTTCATTTCTCAAAATGCTTGTCTGAAATGAAATATTGTAATGGGTTCAGTTTGGATAATGGATAAATGTCCAAATGATTACTAATGTTCTTTACATTCCACGTACGAATAATCGAATTCTGAAGAATTGTGGTATGGATAATCGAGGAAGTGATATCTTTTCTACGGATATTTTCACATGTCAATGACTCTTTACTTTTTCATTTACATTCAGCACAGCGTCTATGTAGGCATTTCCAAAGATTCACTAAAAGATGAGCATGCCTGATGAAAAAAATCCAAAATCTTAATAAGAACAAAGTTCTACTGTCACAATCTGTTGTAGAGTAGCTAGCACCCTGATCAGCTCTCTACTATTTGGCCTGGCTCATAGCCTTAAATCGTCTACAGTTAAGGATTTCAATACTTGATTAATAAGTTGATACTAAGCTGATTAATATTCAGACTGATCTTCGTTTGGCGATACGGCGTTGGACCCTCATCTATTCCTTGTAAGTTTTCTTGTTAATTGTTTTGTAACTTATCATTCTGTGTTTTTGTATGTATCCATAAGCACGGGATACTGGTGCTGAATAAATATATTAAGCACTCATTCTTCTCTTTGTATCATTCACCTCGATGATACAACACATAAAAAACACAGAACAATAAATTACAAACCAATTAACAAGACAACTTACAAGGAATAGATGAGGGTTAAATGCTGTATAGCCAAACGAAGATCAGTTCGAATATTAATCAGTTTAGTATCAATTTATTAATTAACTGATTAAGTCCTTAGTCGTAGACTATTTAAGGCTATGAACCAGGCCATCTGGTAGAGTGTTGAAGGGGTGCTAGCTACACTACGACAGTATGTATCCATTAGCACAGGATACTGGTGCTGAATAAATATATTAAGCGCTCATTCTTTTCTGTGTATTATTCAGCTCGACGATACAACATAATCTTTATGTTATTATTAAGAGAAAAGAATTTTTTATTATTAAATTTTATTTTTTTGGTCCTTCTAAGAACATTCGAAATTTTGGTTAAAAAAAATTTGGATTTTCTTGCGTCAACAGGGGATCTAAAATTGGTAGAGGAAATTTTAGCGTCATTTTTTGTGATGAAAACATTTTGTAATTCTTGCAAAAATCAAGTAATTTTTGGATTTTTGTCAAACTTCCAGGACTTATTAACAAACGAATTAAATTATTTTCGAAATGATTCTTATTTTAGAAGATCCTAGTAAAAACAGTTTTATTTTCAATTTATTACCCCCTCTTATTTAATTTTATAAAATTTCGAGAAATTAGTTATATGAAGGACTTCTTATAGAATTTAAATCGTCAATTTGTTTTTGTTATACAGGAGCCACAGTTACTAATAATCTGCCCTGAATCATAAAATAACGATATAAAAAATATGCGATAAAATTTAAGACATTATTTAATTATAAAAACTATTAATTGATTTTATCAATAAGATATTATGGACACTATTGTCTTAAGAAACAAAATTCGATGAGTAATAAATTTTTACAAGATTTGTTTCTCATTTTAAAAAAAAATAATTAGTATAATTTATGCAGTTTTAAATCTTTTAAAATCCCGTATTAATTTATACCATTTAGATGATATTATTATTAAGTAAAAGCTAACTTTACTAATCATAAATGGTAAAGCTTACTACAATTCAGTGACTCTAATATTTTAAAAAGAATTTTTTTTTGGTTTATGTGTAAAATAATTTTGTAAATACGGAAGTCCATACGCAACATTATGAGGAAATAAAAGGGGTAACTATAGTAAATTTAAATCCAATGTACCTAAAATACAATAGAATTTTAGATTGCGGAGAATATTTTCTTAATTTTTAAAGATTACTAGTTAGTTAAAAATTATATAAAAGAGGTGATCACGTTATATTCTTCATTTAAATTTTACAGATATATCCACCGTAGAAAAAATGAGATAAACGTTCGGGTGTCACTTTATCAATATACAGTCAACACTTAATCAAAACAACTAGGTTTTGATTAAAAATGCTGATGTTTTAAACAAGAATTGTATTTTTTTTTCAAATCAGACTAATTAAACTTTAAATCAACTAATATTTCTCAAATAAAGTTTTAGAAAATTATATTTTATTTTTGACAGATTTTGGAAGATGGCTAAAATAAGAGATTTTTATTGATTTCAAACAAAGAGAATCCCCTTCCTGTCAATTTAAATTAGGTTTGAAAAAGAGAAAAGTATTTTGCTTATTGGAAATATTAAATTTAATTTGTTAGCTTGAAATTAAAACTGAAATACTTCAAGATAAAATTAAAATACTTCAAGAAATTTTTTTATTTTTTAAAAATTAATTTTGAACTCTATGTATCAAGATTTATTTTTTAAAAATTAATTTTGAACTCTATGTATCAAGATTTATTTTTTAAAAATTAATTTTGAACTCTATGTATCAAGATTTTTTTAAGTGGGGTGGGGCATACGTTTATGTCTTCTTCCTCTTGTTTAAGTCTTTACAGAATGACCAAATTTAAAATATCGTCATTAAATTTCTCTGCTGTTCACTCATATAATCATTCATGAAAGGATTTTATAATTTGAATAATTTCCGCCGACGAAATAAATGTCGCTGTGGATTCGACAATGAAACGGTAAACGAAGCTCAATGTCATGTCACTGGCGAGAGAGTAACCCAACTGGATGGCGTCTGATCAGACATTCACAATAAGGCCTCCGCTGATTGGTCGACAAGTAGCATTAAAACTGCACTTAAGATTCTGGATATATTAAAAATGGCTGGATAGCTTCTGAAAAAACAGATTTACATACTTAGAGAAATAGATCTGGACACACACATGTATATAAGCATACTTTTTTTTTCAATACGACAACATTTCTTATTTTTATCAACATTATTTTCTTTGGTACACGTGTCTAAGTAGAGATCCCTGTTTATTTACAAATAGATAAATTAAAGTCTACTGGCGTGGAAGTAGGTCATGCCGAAAGGGATTAAATTCATTATTTGTAAATAAGAAGGGACATAAACTCAAAGATAACACACACGCACACACAAACGCACACACACACATACACGCACAGACACACAGAAACATATATACATTTAATGTTTTATTATCAGTCTAGAAATTAGAGACTAGTGATTGTCATTCATACGGTTCTGTTTAAAGAAACAGGACATCTACACAAACAAGTGCATCCACTAAAATATAACGTTTAAAGTAATAAATAATTTCGCAAATAAAAATTTTAAAAGTTTATTAATTTCTTAGTAGTATATATATATATATATATATATATATATATATATATATATATATATATCCGAATGTAATGAGACCGAAAATAATATATAAATTCTAACCTACACAGCATTGATTCAAAAGAGGGTCAATACCGATAATAGAGCAATAATTATTTATTATAATTTTTTTTCATATAGACAAAAACAACTTCGTTTTGGTTCTCACCAGTCGAGGTGCAACTAAAAGCACCGAAACGAAGTTGCATAGTTGTCATGAGTAAATTATTTTTGTCTATATGAAAAAAATAAATATATATATATATATATATATATATATATATATATATATATATATATATATATGTATGTATGTATGTATACTCGACTCTCCCGTCGAATTCGACGTATGAGGGTCAAGGAGATCAGTTCCCAGGAAACCGACAGCCCGACAACAGTACATGAGATTTGATTATAGTGGTGAAGGTTATCTGTATATATCTATCTATCTATATCTATATCTATATATCTACATTTATATCTATATATCTATCTATCTATCTATCTATCTATCTATATATATATATATATATATATATATATATCTCTCTCTCTCTCTCTCTCTCTATATATATATATATATATATATATATATATATATATATATATATATATATATAATTTATTTGTTTAAATGTTATTTTAAATGGATATTTCAGTAGATGCCTTGCTTTTATATATTTCTTAAACAGTACATTTTTTATTTACATCTACCGGCCTGGATTTTCGAGAAATCTTTTTAGAAAAATATGCGCCCGTGTCTGGGTGATTAGCTATGATTGTTCTGTTCGTGTGTATTGTAATGTCCCATAAAATACTCATAGTTATGGATGGTATTTATACCAGTTTCTTGCAATTTCCTTCCCAGAAAAGATAATATATTTTCCGTTGCAGATATTGGCAAACTCTATCATGCTGAGATTTCTATTCAGTGAGTGCTAACACCGTGCAACCTGATACAAGATTGTCAATTGTTTCTGGATATTTATCTGGGGTCAACATACTTTTTCAGTATATGTGCTTGGTAATTCCTAGTTAGCAAGCAATGGACATGCGCAGCAAGAATAAAATCTTCGGTTTCAGATTTGAACCCTGCACTACTAACCGCCGATGGGTACAGGGTTTGTCTACATCAGTTTGTTTTTATTATTATTATTATTATTATTATTATTATTATTATTATTATTATTATTATTTATCTCGGGTTGTTTGGCTAATGAGCATTTAGCTTTTAATCATGTGATATTTGTAGAAAGTTTTGTTGGTCATCTGGTTGGGTGTTTTTTCACACGTAAACCTTTACAAAATTATGAAATCTTAAAGTTATTTGTTAATTACAATTTATATGTTAAATGCAATAAAATGCTAAACAAAATATTGAATTAAACTGAACTTGTTTAAATATACTGTATGTAATACGGAAATGCTATGTGATATAAATCCTCTTGCTTGGCAGTAGATACTAGAAAATTTCGCCACTGATAGAGAGAAAACTGGAAGCAACAGAAATGTGGCTCTACTGAAGCATACTGAGAATTTCATGGACGGAGGGTTTAATCAATGAGGAAATCTCAATAAGAATTGTAACAAAACACTTATACTCAGAATAATAAATAGACAATGGAAAGTTTTAGACACATCATGAGGAACGATGGCTTGGAAAACTCACAAAGCATATGGAGAGCAAGGGAATAAGGGGAAGGCAACGGGTCAACTACCTGATGATTATGTGTGAATGGATGGCAGAACTTGTGGCAGGGGGCGCTTGGCAAAAGGAGAAACAGTTCTAAGGATACAAGGGACAGGAAGTTGCGGAGAGCAATAATCGCCGACGTCCTGAAGGGACACGGAACATAATAGAAAATATATAGCCCTGCCTCTGTTAATTTATGTATTCCTCTCTCGATGTATATATATATATATATATATATATATATATATATATATATATATATATATAAGTATATCGTTATCCACAGACAGACTATTTAGCTGTATAGCAGCTCATCACTGTGACTAGACATCCGCTTGATTCAAGCCAGGATCGAAACCCGATTCTATCTCCTTGGCTATCGGCGCCCGGTAGAGAGAAATGAGAATTTTCGCGTATTTATTTTTTAAATAAACACGTCAGTGACCTAGAGCACTCAATTCGTTGGGAGAGTCTTGCATTATCAACAAGAGTTTTCACTGTTTACAAATTCGCGCTTTCTCGCCACAGTGCTCGATCGAATTAATTGTTTTCAGGGAGCTTATATATATATATATATATATATATATATATATATATATATATATATATATATATATATATATCTGTGTGTGTGTGTGTGTAGGATGTATAAAACTAGTCGAAACAAAATTGAAGTTGATGAGACAAAGTGGACATTTTTTTTATCAAAGACGCGTTTTAACGGAGAAAGATAATGTTCTCTTTGGCATCATCAGTTTGAATAAAAGAAAGACAAAACTATATGTCAGAAGAGTGTATTGGGATGTCTGAAGATAAGATGTTTGCCGTAAATCACATTATGCAAAAATAATAAATAGTCCCTGAATTAAAATCCTACAATACCAAAAGATATACTTAAAACAAACAAGCACATAGACATACAGACTATTTTCAAATACTAAAGCCAGGAAATGATAAGCTCGAGTAATTATATGCTGGGTGTTAAATGATTGAAAAAATAATAGATTTCTGACAGGTGAAAAAATCTGTATGTAGCGCCATATTGATTTTGGAAAGATACGAAAGTCAGCGGAATATTTTTTTCTTCAGAACGGGGTGACTTGAACATCATCCTACTATAGAACTATAAAATTGTTTTGGCTGCTGAGAATGATATAATCAAAATGTCTCGTGTCGTTAAGATTGAAAAGAAAATGTTATAATAGCATAAATATATTCTATTTAGGTCTACCACAATCTTTCCGTAAAAGAAAATAGAACACTTTCTTTCCTTGTGCTTTCTCAATATGGAAACATCTGGTGACCGACCAAAACGTTGTGCTAACAAAAAATGGTAAGGATTGGAATTAAATATATATATATATATATATATATATATATATATATATATATATACTGGTAATATGAGAACGAATAGAGTAATAGAGTACAATTCTAAAGTTCATGCATTTAATTTAAAACAAGGCTCTTTTTTTGTGAAACAGATGATGTATTTTGCTTTGGAAAACAAATTAATCGTTCATTCGGCAGTAATTTACAATCGCCTGAGGAGACGCATGGTATGCGTTGAAACACGACTGCAATTGTGTATCGATTTTTACATGTTGTTTAATATCCTAAAATAAAAAACAAACATATATATATATATATATATATATATATATATATATATATATAATCGACTCTCCTGTCGAGATTCGACGTATGAGGGTCAAGCAGATCAGTTTCCAGGAAACCGACAGCCCGACACCGGCACATGAGATTTGATTATAGGGGTGAAGGTTTCGTGTAGAACCAATCTCACTTTTTGAAGGGACGAATACAGAGACCTGGTGCAGTACGTGCCACAAGGTCCCCAAACGACCCTCCACAGGTTTTGAATTCAGAGTAGTCCTTCTCCTAGACCAGTTGCCATCCAAGGCTATAGAACCTAGTCTGTCCTGCTTTTTTACCCATAGCTAGAAGGAGAGGAAGAGGATTCATACCTTTCCCAAATGCCTATTAGCACGTAATTGAATATATTTATAGATAGATAGATAGATAGATAGATAGATAGATATGTGTGTGTGTGTCTGTGTGTATGGATAAACATAAATATATTTTTGAGTTTTATATATATCTATATATAAGCATTATTAAGCATTGAATATCAAGATATATGTATGCACTTCTATGCATACATATATAAAAACATTCCTGCATACACATGCACAAAAGGCAAGGTAATAAAGCCACTAAGACGCAGTATAAAAATAAAGATAGCAAGAACAACAGAGCAGTAAACAAGAATTTTGATGCTTAAAGTTGTCTGGAAAGAATTCAGCCAGAAATAGTTCCACAAGCGACAAGTGAGAGAAAATAAATAGTTATATATATATATATATATATATATATATATATATATATATATATATATATATATATATACTGTAATTCAAAAGTTTGAAGCCACCACCAGAATTAGCATGGGATGTGCTTCGCAGAAGAGTTTTAAAAATGCCAAAGAGCTCTTAGAATCATTGAGAAACGAAAAACTTTTACAACGAATGCCAAAAACTTTATGCTGCAGCAAGCATGGCTAAAGGGGGATATTTTGACGAGAGCAAAATTTAATGTAAAGTATGTCAACAACAATAATGGAAAGTATGTAATGTCAAGAATATATGGCTGCAGTGGCGAAGCTAGAGTTTGTGCCGCCCGGGGCAGCCCTTCATTTTGTAGATCCTACCTTACCCATCATCCATGTGGTGCTGAGGCATTAAAAGAACGTGTCCAGGGTCCTTTCACGGGTGATGCATTGTCAACAATAATAAAACAGCCCTGAACACATCACTGGGTAATGTTTATTATTCGACCAAAATGACACTCGCTTAAATAAATATGCAAAAGTTTAAGCTACTCGGAAGCGAGAAGGTTCTTCAAATGTGAGTAGTGACCCCATTTTAAAACCCACTTCTTTTTCAATACAGCCTATACACGCTTAATTTCGGTTCAAATATAAGATATAGTCAGCATCAAATGAAACAGAAAAAAAACCCAGCAAAACAGTCAGGAATATATAAATGCATCGCACAAAAACGCAATGATCTGCATTAGCGAAAGATCTAGAAATCTGGAAAAAAAAAGACTATATGAGCATCGCAGGGATATGTTTTATAACGACGCTTTAAAAGCACGGGTATTTAAACGTAACTGATACGAACACAATTTCGACCAAATAGACTTTAGTTTGATGATAAGAGCAAGAATTTTCTTCTTAGTGAATTCTTTCTCTTCTTTCTCTTTCTCTACTGCATTCTCTTGTTTGAAAACTCATTCACCGATCTCTTGATGGTTCTTGAATGGTCTTTGAAGATGGAAGCCACAGTATGAATGTTGGTACCATTATTGAAGGCCCGAATGATTATTTTCTTGTCACCATTTCTCAGTTGGGAAAACAATGGACCTGACATAAAATGATTTTAACCTGTTCTCTTTCTAGCTAAATAACTCAAAGGGTTTTTTTCAGTGATTTTTTAGACAAATAGTGCCAAGATGGCTAAACGTATTATCTGAAAACCTGGAAAAAAAGAAACACAATTAGTTTAGCGTCTTTTTTAGATATTAAACATTTTGTGGGATGGATAATTATATTATGCTTTTTAGACGATTTGGACAATTTTGGTGTTACACACGGTGTATATATATATATATATATATATATATATATATATATATATATATATATATATATATATATAAGAAGAGAGCCACCGCAAACGTTTTTGGTTGTAATATGGATTTAAAAAAAAAAAAAATATTAAGCTTTATTTTCCATAATTTTGCTACACTAGTTTCCGGTCTCCCGACCTTCATCAGGCAAAGCATGGAGATTTCCACATATTATTAAATATAATTACTTTTTTCTTATGTTTTTTGATGTTAAATATTCTCGATATGAGACATTCTCTTTTTTTTGTGTTAGTGACCCAAATGTCTTTCTTGAACTGGCAGTGAAAAGTTCTGCTTGAAGGGTTATAAAACAATTAAGATTGGTCCGAGAAATGGTAAAGGAGTTATCTTCATTCTTATCTTTTAATGACCCCTGTGTGTTCTTAGATCTATTTCCATTTTCTTGTGTTTTTGTCAGCATGCGTGTGTATATGTATATTCCCTCCCCATACATACACACTGTCTTATTAAGAGGAATTAGTAAACACACATACACTCACACACACATATACACACACAAGCACACACACACACGCCGTCCTATTACAAGGTATCAATATATACTTACATACATACATACATATACATATACTTCCCAAGTACCATGGAATCAGTATACACACACATACATACACACATATATACGTACATACATACACACATACTTCCTAAGTTGTGTGGGGTTTGTGTGCGTGCCCTTGAGTAGTTCCATTGCTTTTGTCAATATGTGTGTGTGTATATATATATATATATATATATATATATTCGTGCTCCACAGATGCCCGCATGTGAGCGTGCGTGCATACATGTGAGTGGTCTGATCACTGTATTTGGCCATTATGCGTGCATGTTGTGTGCTTTTGCGTGTGGGGTTATGATCTATCTAGTGCTGGGTTAAATTTATGAAGTTTTTTCTTGTATTTGCAGGTAAGAATAATTGTCTGTTTGATATATTGGCATAATTTTAAATTTACCCTGGTTACATTTGAAGATGTGTTGTGATACAAAATGTTTTCTGTTGTCTGGTAATTTTATGTTGCTTTTGTGTAGGGAGACCCTGTTCTTCAGTTGTTGGCTGATATATGACTTGCATTTTGTGAATTTGATTACATAAATCACAGTTAAGTTTTTATTTATGAATGTCGTTTTCGGATTTTCAAAAGTGTAGGAATTTCCGTCTGTAATGATTTCACAAACCCCACATCTTTTTTTGTTGCATTTTGTGACTCCCTTTATTGTGTGTTGGTTAAATTTAAATGAGGTTAATATGTGTTTTAGGTTTTTAGATTGGTGTTTGCTTTTAATTATTTTGGTTGTTTTTAGTATATTTATCAGTTTATTATTCTTGCTAAGTAGGACTAGATTTTTTGTAATTTCTGTGAATAGTTCTGGATTGTTTTTGTTGTGTGTTGAGGCATATGCTAGTTTGCTCGACGTTACGTTTCTTTTTATTTCTAAGTTGGTCTAAAGGAATTCAAAAAGATGCCTAAAATCTATCCCCTATTCTCTAGCACGTAGAGTTTGTACTATAGGGACTGATAAACACCTCTGAAAAACCCGCCTAGAAGAACTACATATAGCTCTAAAACAACGAGGCAACCCCACAATGCTAAAAAAGAAAACAAAGGTTTTGAACTCGCAAAAATTTCTCTTCTGTCCTCTTTCTATCTTTCTTTCTTCCTTTCTATCTTATCTTTGATTCGAAATTAAATGGAAGTAAAATATAAGTAAAGAAAGATTACGTTGCGTCAATCATACGACTGGCAGGTGCTTAAACTTTTCAGCCTTTTTGGAACTATACTTGTGGAAACCACTCTTCCATAAATATCTTTTTTTTTCGGGACATTCTAATTCTTCTCCTCCGTCTCTCTATCTGAAGTATCGCTCCAGGTCATGGACGGTCATGGCTCTCCACAGCTTCGTATTTTTCTATCTTCTCTCCATTTACACAAAACTCTCGTGTCTATTATTCATTGTTTTCCTCTTGCCTTCGATATATCCAGTGAGTATTAAATTTTCTAAGCCTTCTTTCCATATTATAGGTCTTGAAATTTTAGCCCTCACAATCAGAAAGGTCATAAAAGAAAAATAAACGAAAAAAATATCCAGGTAGAAGCTTCTGTTATAAGCTGATGTGCTCATTGTCAGTTCTGACAGAATCTAATTTGTCCAAGCCTATAGGGATGGTGTATAATTATCAGGTGTTTTTTAAAATACTATATATTATGAAAAAAAGAAACATAATAATTGAACAATAACATCTTAAAATGATTATTCCGGAGTGTATGATTATCGACACGCATTTTTTTTTTATATATATATATATATATATATATATATATATATATGAAGAAAAACATACGGAAAAAACAAACAAAAATCTTATATACAATTATATTTGTTTTTAATGTTAATATATCAACGTCGGACGTTTCGGTCTAATAAACCATCTTCAGGACATATTCATAAAATATAATTAACATTATCAATTCAACATGACAAAGAATATGTCCTGAAGATGGTTTATTAGACCGAAACGTCCGACGTTGACATATTAACATTAAAACAGCATAATTGTATATAAGGAATTTTATTTGTTTTTTCCGTATATTTTTCTTCATACTGTCGGATCTATATCCATATATTTGCTTGCATATATATATATATATATATATATATACACTGCAGTTCAAAAGTATGAAGCCACCACAGGAATTAGCATGGGATGAACTTCACAGAAGAGTAAAAAAAAAATGCCAAAGAAATCTTAGTGTCATTGAGAAAAGAATGAAATCTATCATCAAACTTTGAAAAACTTTTACAACGAATGCCAAAAGCTGCAGTAATCAAGTCTAAAGGAGGATATTGTGACGAGAGTAAAATTTAATGTAAAGAATAATAAAGTAAAGTATGTAATGTCAAGAATATATGACTGCAGTGGCGAAGCTAGAGTGTGTGCCGCCCGGGGCAGCTTTTGATTTTGTAGATCCTACCTCACCCACCACCCACAGTGGTGCTGCGTCATTAAAAGAACGCAGCCTAAGTCTGCTCACAGGTTCCACATTGCCAACAAAAATTAAAACAGCCCTGAATACATCACTTTAAACAAAACAACAATTTTCATTAACAAATAACTCGCCTACATAAACGCCTGATAATTATGCACCAACCTAATATCAACTCAGGCTTTGACAAACAACAAACCATGAATCACACCCGTCATGGCTTTTTATTTTACTTCTAGTGCACACAATAAAAGGCCCACTCAATGTAGAGGGTTACTGAACGATACTGTTAGCGTGGAGGGGAAGAAAGCGTATTGAGCGTGAACGAGGAGAATAGATATCTGTTGAACCTGGACATAAAGAAACTAAGATTGTAGTTGCCAGGGAAGCATCCTATTGAGAATTTCTTCCACAAAGTAACAGTTCTGGGGAAGATGCTGCTGTAGAAATGTAGTTCTACAGGACATTGAAAATTGGACGAAGCGATTAACAGTCAGTTATGTGCCATGCGTAATACACCTCATAACTGACGCGGCAGATTTTTTCCCGCGTTTCTTTCTGCGGTAGACCAGCTGCCATCCCGGCTTGTTTACCCATAGCTGGAGGAAGAAGAAGAGGATTCATATCTTTACCAAGGGTATTAGCACGTAAGTGAATGTAATGGATTCGACTGGAATTCGAACTCGGCTCACCGATTTCTCAATCGGATCCGCTATCCATTACCTCACTGATTAAGCAACAAGGAAATTTTAAAGAAAACAAAGAACATCCCCACTGAGAATCAGGAAAAGAGAGTTGAAATTCCTTGGATGCATAATAAGGAAGGATGGATTGGAAAACTTTAAGCTTCCCTGAGCATATTAAGAGCAAGAGATATAGGGGATTGCAGGGAGCCACTTACTTGACAGGTTTGCGTGAATTGATAAGGGTGTTTCATTAAAACGGATTATATATATATAAGGGTGTTTCATTAAGACGGATCAAAGTCAGCAATGCATAATTAGGTATCATTAGTGAAAATTTATTTATTTCTCTATTGGATCATGTTAACATTAATAAAGGGTGTTTCAATAAGAGGGATTATATATAAGGGTGCTTCATTAAGCCGGATCAAAGTCAGCAGTAAATAAATCAGTGTTATTGGTGAAAATGTATTTATTTCTCTATTGGATCATGTTATTTAAGTCATGGCAATTATGTGTGAAAAATAATATCGCCAAAATGTCTGTCAAATCTGAAAGACAAAGAAAATATCATTAGATGCTTAAGCTTAATTCACATTTAAAATCGGTCCAATTTATTGGAACACCCTTAGTATAACTGTGAAGAGACACATGAAGTAGGAAGTTTTGTTGAGCAATGATAGCCGATGTTCTGAAGGGACACGTCATACAGAAAAAGAATGTTTAAATAAAGTCAATTTATTTCTCCAAACTAATTGCGTAACATCCTGACTTACAAGAAAGTCTGATCGTTTCGCTAAAGCCAAATTGTCAGCTGATATAAAAAGAAAATGACCTTCAATCTGTAGTTAAATGGGGAAGGAATGGCTTCTTAATTTTTAAAGATTCACGAATGATCTGATCTATTTTAATAATCTGAGAGAGCCCTTTTTAACTTCCCTCTGTATGGCTGATGCTAACCTCCAGAAGAGTAAATTATTGCACCTTCTCGAAATAACATTTTCAGCGCATATGAAGAGGAAGAGTATATTAAATCAATTGCTAAGTCTGCAGCTTAGAAAATTGATTAACAATGTTGTGCTAGACAATTTTTCTCGCCAGACTCTATCATACATATTTATAAGTCTACCATTCGTCCTTGCTGTAAATATTGCTACCACATCCTGTCTGATGTTCCTATTCTATATTTTGAGATTATCGATAAAATCCAAAGAAGAAT
>CAHIKZ030004529.1:112500-120000 GCA_903632075.3 Acanthosepion pharaonis
GCATACGCTCTATCCTTGATATATAACCCTTTAACCCATAAATATAGCATACCTTAAAATTATATTTTATGATATATATATATATATATATATATATATATATATATATATATATATATATATATCACACAATCACACACACATATTTATATATATATATATATATATATATATATATATATATATATATATATATATATATATAACAGCTACATAATAAATGCATTGATATTTCGGTTCATATCGCATCTCATCCGGTGGTAGTAAATGAGGTTTACTTTTTAATATTTACTTAAAAATCTGTTTTTCTGCGCAAAATGTAAGAAAAGAAAGGCGTAAGTTATGGTCTCATCTAAAAAGAAAAAGAAAAAAAGAAAGCCAGTCAAAAAAAAAAAAAAGGAGAGAAAGTAATGATATAGTCTCTTCTAAAAAAGAAGAAAGAAAACAAAATAAGAGCGAGAAGGAAAGAAAGTCACAAAATATGGTCTCTTCTCCAAAGAAAAGGAAAAAAGAAAGAAAAATAAATAAAGAGACAGAAATATAAAGAAGCTAGACAAGATATGTTGATAATCGGTTCAACTGTTCAATTGTGAGATGTCATGAAACATAAATTTTAAACTCAACGGATACATATGATATATTTGAAACGGAATTTGGATACAAGGAAACGACAAACGAACGGTTGACATTTTCGCTAAATAGGTAGCATAATTTAGCAATAATTATTTAATAGTATGTAAATAAATGACCTTTTAAGAGCCTTTAGCTTTTAATCATGTGATATTAGTGGAAAATTTTATTGGTCATCTGGTGGGATGAAAAAACACGTATACTTTTACAAAAATATGAAATCTTAAAATTATTTGTTAATTCAAATATATTTGTTAAGTGCAATAAAATGTTAAACAAAATCTTATTGAATTAGACTGAACTTGTTTAAATATACTCTATGTAAAACGGAAATGCTATGTGATATAAATCCTCTTGTTTGGCAGTAGACACTGGAAAATTTCGCCACTCTTAGAGAGAACACCGGAAGCAACGGAAATGTTGCTCTACAGAAGGATACTGAGAATTTCATGGACGGAGGGTTTAATCAATGAGGAAATCTCAATAAGAATTGTAACAAAACACTTATACTCAGAATAAGAAATAGACAATGGAAAGTTTTAGACACATCATGAGGAACGATGGCTTGGAAAACTCACAAAGCATATGGAGAGCAAGGGAATAAGGGGAAGGCAACGGGTCAACTACCTGATGATTATGTGTGAATGGATGGCAGAACCTGTGGCTGGTGGGGGGGGCTTGTCAAAAGGAGTGCTAAGGACTACAAGGGCCAGGGAAGTTGCCTGAAGGGACACGGAACAAATAGAAATATATACCCCTGCCTCAGTTTATGTGTTCACTCTCTCGATATATATATATATATATATATATATATATATATATGAAGTATATCGTCATCCACAGACAGACTGTTTAGCTGGATAGCAGCTCATCAGTGTGGCTAGACATCCGATTGCTTCAATCGGGATCGAAACGCGACCGATTTGGTATCAGTCGGAGATTCTACCTCCGAGGCTATCGTCGGCCGGTAGAGAAAAATGCGAATTTTCGCGTATTTAGAGAACGCAATCCGTTGGGAGAGTCTTGCATTATCAACAATAGTTTTCACTGTTTGCAAATTCGCGCTTTCTCGCCACAGTGCTCGACCGAATTAATTTTTTTCGATAGCTTATATATATATATATATATATATATATATATAGATTTTGGTTTGTAGATAGTTCTGAAGTAGAAACTGACAATCTCCGTGTAATATTGATTCCTATATCTACACTTCTGTCTTTCTACCTCCCTCTCTTTCTTTCTCTTTCAATCTATGCGCATATATATTTATATATAGTGTATGCATAGAAATAAACTGTATATAATCTACAATCTTTCTATCTATATAAATACCGGTTGTAACAGCTAAATCGTTCAAATCGTGTAACAGCCTAGGATGATTGCCCATCCCACAAAATGTTTAATATCTAAAAAAAAAAAAAAAAAAAAAAAAAGACACTAAACTAAATGAGTTTCTTTTTTCCAGGTTTTCATATAAGACGTTTAGCCATCTTGACAGCATTTGTCGTAAGGATTACAGAAAAACACTTATTCAGCCAGAAAGAGAGTAGGCTAAAATCGTTTTGTCAAAACCAATCTGTCGTCCCAACTGAGCAATGGGGAGAGGCCTTCACCAATGGTACCAACATTCATACTCTGGCTTCCATCTTCAAAGTCCATACAAGAACCATCAAAAATACGGTGAATTATTTTGAAAAAGAGGGAACAGTAGAGAGGAAATCTGGATCAGGCCTTCACAACAACAAGAGGGATCATCATTTCAACTTAGAGCTACATACATTCATATTCTTCAAAATAAAGTCCAATAGTGTTATAAATTCCTTGGAGAATTCAGTAAGTTATTTTTAATCATTTCTAAGAGAGAACGTTTCAAATCTTAATATAATATTGGACAATATTGCTGTTACAGGATTTGTAAAATTCTGCTGTTACACACGATATATATATATATATATATATATATATATATATATATATATATATATATATATATATATATGAAGAAGAAATATATACGGAAAAAACAAACAAAAAATCTTATATACAATTTATACTGTTTTAATCTTCATACTGTCGGATTTATATCCATATATTTGCTTACACACACACACACACACACACACACACATATATATATATATATATATATATATATATATATATGTTTTCTTATTTCAAGCTTTAATCAATAGTTCAAATTACATCAAAAGCGTTTATTCATCAAAATAGATCGCATCTTATTTCATTGACAGTTGCCATTGTTGTTCCAATACCAAGCTTATACCATTTGGCTCGTTTAAAAAACAGAAAAAAAATACCTATGCGTCTGTTTTCATCTTCGATCTGATTTTTTAACATCCAACCCCGAAATAAATGAGCCATGACTCGGAAAAGGCGGTAATTGCCATGTTGTAGAGGTGCGCATCTTCAATTGACCAAGGTAGGGAGCTTTCATAGCATCATTTGCTCACTGCAACCTTTTGAGCATAACGGTCTCCGTTTTACAGCATGAAAAGTTCAACACCCAACTCAAAATTCTACCAAACACGCAACATGCCATTTCCTTCAAACCCCCTTTTTTTTGTTTTTTTTATAAAGATTTCTGTATCATGGACGGGACGAAGCCGATAATTTCTCTTATTAGGATGATGAAAATAAAATTAAATAACCTGCAAATGGTTGATAAACCATAAAAAAATCAAATCGATCAATTAATCGTGTGTTTGTTTGTATAGTGCTATATTTATAGCTGATTGTTGTAGCACACCTACGGACAATAATGGGTATGTCACCATTCACATAAAAACAGTAGTAAATACTGTATGTTGGTCAGCAGTTGGAGATTCGTCTCCAGCTGTGCAGGTCAAACCCTCTGCCTCCGGACAGAGAGGATCTCCAGACGAGGCTATGTCGAAGGGTAGAGTCTCATCTCGGGAAACAGCTACCCGACCCCTTTTTATACGGGGTCTACAGGGAATTTTTGGCTGAGCCTACGCGCTCGGATACTCCACATTAAATTCGGCATTGTGCCATATCTGATTGCGTAGGGTGGTTGGTAGATTTCTTGCAGTTTGAGACTTATTGTGGAATTCACTTGACTACTACGCGCCGTGTTGTTCTTGTCCTAACTATTATCGTTCATTACCAACCTTCATTTGATTATTCTATTCAGTAACCTTCCCTAGATTACAACACGGATGAATGCTCATTATCAGTGATAGAGCATTTATAGATACAAGTAGTATAGAAGTAAAACTGTACAATAAAATTCATTCAGGGTCCTGTACTTAGATTGTTGGGGAAGCTTTTGTGGAGAGGTGATCAACCCAAGAAGAGGACGGGTGAACAAGTGACCGGTTTTTCCTAGAATGAAATATAAATGAATATACATAATTAAATAGTTTGATTGCAAATTAAATTAATTTCCAAATCTAAATTTACTCTCTTTTTTTTCTTTTAAATACCCCATTCTGACATATGCGCGTTTTATTCATTGGTGCACATCTATCTATCTATCTATCTATCTATCTATCTATCTATCTATCTATCTATCTATCTATCTATCTATCACAGTTTGTTCCTATCTATCTATCTATCTATCTATCTATCTATCTATCATAATCAGTTCTTATCTATCTATCTATCTATCTATCTATCTATCTATCACAGTTTGTTCCTATCTATCTATCTATCTATCATAATCAGTTCTTATCTATCTATCTATCTATCTATCTATCTATCTATCTATCACAGTTTGTTCCTATCTATCTATCTATCTATCTATCTATCTATCTATCTATCTATCTATCTATCTATCTATCACAGTTTGTTCCTATCTATCTATCTATCTATCTATCTATCATAATCAGTTCTTATCTATCTATCTATCTATCTATCTATCTATCTATCTATCTATCTATCACAGTTTGTTCCTATCTATCTATCTATTTATCATAATCAGTTCTTATCTATCTATCTATCTATCTATCTATCTATCTATCTATCTATCTATCATAATCAGTTCTTATCTATCTATCTATCTATCTATCTATCTATCTATCTATCTATCTATCACAGTTTGTTCCTATCTATCTATCTATCTATCTATCTATCTATCTATCTATCTATCTATCTATCTATCTATCACAATCAGTTCCTATCCCTCTGTCACAAATATTTATCACAGTCAGTTCATCTATCTATCTATCTATCTATCTATCTATCTATCTATCTATCTATCACAGTTCCTATCTATCTATCTATCAGAAATTTTTATCACAGTCAGTTTCTATCTATCTCTCTATATAGCTATCTATCCTACTTAAAAGATGTTTATGAAAGCTATTATAATATGAACAATATTTGCACTGTTTAGATCCTTACATAACATAACTAAGCAGAAAGAAAACTTAAATAAAAATAATTAAACCTGTTGCTGTTCTATCGCTACTTTCACGGAAAGTGCTCGAATGAACGACATTCCATGTTCCCGCCATTCCTAACCTTCACGGCTAGGACTCACCATGCCACTTACATTGTAGCAAATCACACTCCTACTCTCCGTATTTCATTGGTGAGAAGTAAGTTCTCTTAAGCAGCACCTTCCCGCCAACCACTGTTCTATGGCTCTTAAGAGGATATTTCCCCGATCACTACAATCTTAACATCTTCAAGGCTAGGGTTAATATATATCTTCCTCTTTTATTTATATAAATTGACTCCTAACGTAATCTTCTACCTCGTGTGGTTCCCGGGCCTTGTACAGAGTGAACCTAAATATATAAAAAAAAAATTGCAAAAAAATTTTGGTTGTTTTTTTTTTTTTAATAAAACTTAAGGTAAAGAAAATATTGTCAAAATATATTTACACTAGCTGAAAACATTTAAACTAGGTCCCGCAGGGGGTTCTTGATTGGGGCCTTCATCACAATAGGTTGGGAAGAGTAGATGCAATAGGCAACAATAAACTACAGAAGAACTCAAAATTGATCGCTGCATTTAAGTATTGCATTAATGTTTAAGCTTTAATTTCAACGATAATTCTTCTGTCGTTATTAATTTAAATACAATTTGATGTACGTAGATCTTTACTTTCTGTACAAACAATTATTTTTATTTAATGGGTGACTTCCGCTTGATTTTTATTTAATGGGTGACTTCGCTTGATTTTTATTTAATGGGTGACTTCCGCTTGACTTTTATTTAATGGGTGATTTCGCTTGATTTTTATTTAATGGGTGACTTCCGCTTGATTTCGCAATTAATTTTGATTATTCCAAAATTTATTTCCAACTTATAAAAATTGTTATCGTACAAAAAATTCGTCGCAAAAAATCATATAAAATTCGTCGAAAACATTCGCAGTAATGAGAACTTTGGAATTCAAAATTTCAGCCTTGCGACTCCGGATTCAGCCCGGTATGTTTTTAATTTGCTCACGGAGTCGGCCTGATTCCTAAATGGTAGGAGTAAAGGTGAAAACAAGAACAAGTTTATTTTGAAACACTGTAATTTGAGAACAGTAATATTCGGCATTTGAACATGAGCTATTGAAAGTTAAAGATTTGTCTCCCTTGTCTTTGTTTTTATTAGTAAAAGCCAAGTTGGTGGAATCCGAAAACAATTGCTGTAATGAAAACTTGGGAATCCAAAATTTCAGCATTGCGGGTCCATTTGTGAACCGCAGTATTTTTAATTTGCTCACGGAGTCGACCTGATTCCTAAATGGTATGATATGTTGGGCTACGGCCTCTAGAAATAAAGTTGGAAAAGCGTGACACACTGACATTCACATTTATTATATACATTAGAAATACTTGTGAACATTTCACGGCTTTTCTATTTTCATTTTCTAATGAATTTTAATTCTTAGGTTAATGATTACATAAGCTCCTTGCAGGTTGCACACCTGAACTGAAACTAACCTACGTCACGTCAACGAAACGCGCCGTTTAAAACGGTAATTCTTAACGTGGGCACTGATCCCTGAAGTTGGTCCAAGGAAAATAGGTGGGCATTTGAAATACGACTTTTTACTTTTTTCCACTGGTGTAAAATTTTGAAAACACAAACTGTTTTACTTTATTTTTTAAAATGCAAATAATTCAGAAATTATTTCAATAACTATTTCCTATTACATTCTGTAAATAAAATGTATTTCCTGTTATATGGAATTTCTATTTCTTTGTGAGCCTGAAATGTTTTTAACACCAAAAATGGGCCACAAGGGAGAAAAGGTTGAGAAACACTGGTTTAAAAACTTTTTCCACTTTTGTAGTATTATATATACTACACAGGCACACACACAAACACACTATTATATATATATTAAGAAATGGACAAAGTCCGACAATTTATTTATTAAAGACATTTTCATGTTTAACGTTCTTTTTTATAGACACAAGTATTTAAGTAAATGCTCTGTTTATAATAAACAGTATTAAATAACATTTACCGGCCTGAATGTCCGAGAAATTTTCATAGAAAATATTCGTCTTTTGATAGGATTCGAACCTGCATCCTATACGGAACCGTCATTTACGCTGACATGCCTAACCACTCGGCCACAAAGGAGCGTTCGGTAGGCAAGGTCGAATTTACTGCTTATAAACTTCAATATCTATAAAAAAGAACGTTAAACATAAAAATGTCTTTAATAAATATATATATATATATATATATATGAAGACACATACTCTTAAAGTATGCTATATTTATGGGATAAAGAGCTCAATATCAGAGATAGAGCGTGTGTAAATATAAATAAAGTGAACATTGAAGTCAACACTTAGAGGCGACAGTCTGTTTCATGCTAGACGATTGCGTCTAGCATGAAACAGCCTGTCGACTATAAACAATGCCGATATT
>CAHIKZ030004529.1:127500-142500 GCA_903632075.3 Acanthosepion pharaonis
ACTTTTTAATCACTTGTATCCTTAGTGGCATTATCACCTTGCTAGGTATGAAATGATTAAAACAAAACATTTAAAAAGCAAAATATTTCGGATAAAATTACCATTTATCTAACGATTTCAATACAGCACATAAAGAGAAGACAGAATGTCTGTAATGTCAATATATATATTTTTAAGCGATTTTTAGTATTTGGATTTGATAAGATTGCTTTAAGATTTGATATGATTTTTCTAAGCAGTCTATCTGATACTAAAATGTAAATTATGTCTTTATTTAAACAAAGCACGAAACACAATCTTTCTTTATACTATCCTGTTACACAATCTCTCCTCTTCCTTTTCCCCGCTGCCAACTTGTACCCCTCCCTCAACAAGGCCTTTAGCAGTAAATGTACTACCACCGATTACAGCATCCCGGCATTATGTCAGATGCTATCATGGAAATTGCAACTAGTTTTTCGCCATCAGGCTGCTACGACTGACAAACGTGGGCGTGGATTAGTGCTAGAACATGAGTCCTGATATCCCGTTCAAAATGCCTGACAGGTGATCTTCCTAACAGAGAAAGAATCAAGTGATAGTAGTTTTCGATATATATATATATATATATATATATATATATATATATATATATATATATATATATATATATATGCGTGTGTGTGTGTGTGTGTGTGTATGCTTGTGTATGTGTGTGTGTGTGTTTTGAAAAATAAAAATATTTAAAAATTAACATTTTCAGGGTTGTATATTAATATTTTTTTGTTTTATTATTTCAGTTAGATTCCTCAACTAGTTTCGGCCAGCATCATCATCATCAGGAGAAAAAAATTCCCTGCTTGTTAGTAGCAGTGAACTACATGAATGAATGTCTGTTTCTGAAGAAAGTGTACTTCATCTGAAGTTATCATTTTTTTTATTGTTAATTTTGGTCAGTCCTTGTGTTGCTCAAACGGCCCATTTCAAGTGGTTTTTAAGATAGTGGACGGTAGACTTTAATAATTTCCACCTTGGTCATTTTGACAGTTTTGTTGGTTGCTGAGGATGGGATGTGTGTCTAAAGTGTATATTATCTTTTAATTATTTGGGAGTGTGCGTGATGTGTGTGTGTGTATATATTAGTATGAGTGTGTATATAAGTGGGAGACCTCAACACCTCTGCAAACATGTCTGTCTTGTGTGGCTGACAAATGTGGCTAGGACTTGGTTTATGGGGTAATATATAAATTCCATCAATTGTTAGATTTGTGGTGAAGTTTGTCTGGACGAAGTGTTTTAAGGCGCAAAATCCATTTGTCTTCTTTTTCCTCTAGTATTTTTCTAAGGTCATCTTTTCTTTTTTTTCTATTTTTGCAATTCTAGTTAATTTGGCATAGCTTTTAAAATCATATTTTTCTAGGCGGAAATGGTTATAATCTTTTGTGAGGAGCCGACTTGAGTCGCTTATATATATATATATATATATATATATATATATATATAGAGAGAGAGAGAGAGAGAGACACACATATATATATGTATAGACACACACAAACACACACACACACACATACATATATATATATATATATATATATATATATATATATATATATATATATATATATATATATATATATATATATATATATATATATATATATAAATTCGTTAAGACGAATCGAATTCTCCGGTTAGTGGCGTGCTTGTCTAAAAATAAATACGTCTAAATGCGCCTTCGTCCTTGCTAATGGCTCAGGGGTAAATCCTCCGACTGATACCACATCTGTCTGGTTTCGATCCCGGCTTGAGGAAATCGGATATCTAGCCCCACTGATGAGCTGCAAAACAGTCTGTCTGTGGATGACTATATATATTTCTAAAGAGATGAATTTTTAATTTATGTTAATCTGACAGATAATTGTTAGTTAAACGTTATTTTAATTTGAATAGACGATTAGTTTATTTATTAAACAGTATATTAATTTATTTTCGCCTACCGACCTGATGGCCTGTACGTCTCCTCAAATACTAAAATCCGTGAATCTATTAAAAATAACGTTTAAGTAATAATACACACACACACGGACACACACACACACTCACATTCACAAATATATATGTGTGTGTGTCTAAAGACCCTTCCGCTGATTACTCTGGGACAGAGCTTTCTGATTTGATTTTATAATGGGCGAGATAACTTTAAGCAAAGCATATACAAATTTTAGCAGGGTCAGTTAATCATTTACTTTTATAAATTTATTTTTATAAATCGTTAAAATAATACTCGTAATTTATCCTATAAGCGGGAAATTTAAAAAAATGATTTGATATAAAATATTTGGGACAAACTGATTTTGATAACAATAGGCGGATAATAACATTATCTCTGATTATATTAAACGACTTCGTCACGATGTCATGACAATTACGCTGGTTAGTGAAGATCTTTTATATATTATATCCTTTCAGTCTTCTTCTTCTTCTTCTTCTTCTTCTTCTTCTTCTTCTTCTTCTTCTTCTATGTTCCGTATCCCTTTAGGACGTGAACAATGTAGCTCTCTACAAATTCTCGTTCATTATATCTCTTAGTATCTATTAGCCATTTAATATCGCTTTTTGCCTTGTTCTTCCATCCATTCACACAGTTGCTCGCATTTTCTACCGGCTTTTATTCCCTTCAATATATACCCGGAGCATCAAATTCACCTAACCCCCTTTCCTCACTATGTGTCGCAGAAATTTCAACTGTTTCTTTCTGATTCTAAGTTCTAAGAGTCCTTTTTGGTCAGAAATATTAACATTTTCCGGCCGAATCTCATCTTTAATATTTTTCTTTATCTCTAATGAGACTTTTTAATCTTCACATTCATATAGGAGATCCCATATTACATAGCCATGTTTCAACGGACATTTACTTATCACTTAATATTTGCTTAGTTTCTGAAAAGCAGTTTTCTTTATTTGCTATCCAACACTGGAATTTTTTAGGGTGGCTGTTTATTTTTTTTTAACCAACATAAGTTTGAAATCAAGGTTTTGAGGAACATTAAATCCTAGGGCAATAGTTTATAGTTTACCTCTCGTTTCCTTTTATCATCTTCGCTGGTAAAGGGTGTTCCATTAAGGCGGATCAAAGTCACCAGTAAATAAATCAGTGCTATTTGTGAAAAGTTATTTATTTCCCTATTGGATCATGTTAACATTAATAAAGGGTGTTTCAATAAAACGGATTATATATAAGGGTGTTTCATTAAGACGGATCAAAGTCAGCAGTAAATAAATAAGGGCTATTGGTGAAAGTTTATTTATTTCCATATTGGATCATGTTAACATTAATAAAGGGTGTTTCAATAAAACGGATTATATATAAGGGTGTTTCATTAGAATTGATTAAAGTCAGCAGTAAATAAATCCGTGTTATTGGTGAAAATTTATTCATTTCTCTATTGGATCATGTTATTTAAGTCATGGCAATTATGTGTGAAAAATAATATCGCCCAAATATCCGGCAAGTCTGAAAGAAATATAAAAAAATTCACTACACGCTTAAACTTAATTCACATTTAAAATCGGTTCAAGTTATTTGAACACCTTTATATTTGGTAGATTTGTACATTCCTTAGTATTCTAAGGCTGCGACTAAAACTGATGTTAAAATAATCAAAATAACTATAGGCGAGCTTATCACCAAAGATAGTGTAAACACGAATCTTTAAACCTTCAGGCTACAGACAGACCAAAGCTGCAGTACAACCAAATAACGTTAGGCTGGAAATCTAATATATATATATATATATATATATATATATATATATATATATATATATATATATATGTGTGTGTGTGTGTGTGTGTTTGTGTATATTGTGTGTGTGTGTGTGTGTGTGTGTGTGTGCTTCGTTAAAGACGATTGATAAGGTACGGCCATTAAGCTTTTTATTTATTTATTTTTTTTTGTGTTCGTACAAGATTTTTTTCCTGGGCACTAAGTTTGTAAAAACTACAAAAGTTCTGCATATTCGGGCGCATTCGGCTAGTCTTTTAGCCATTATCAAGATAGATTTTTGTTTTTAACTGAATGTGTGATATTTATGTATATTTTGAAATTATAGGAATGTTTTATTTTCCAAACACGGTCAGCACATTGTGGCCGTGTTCGTAGTTAATGTTACTGAGAGTTGGTTATTCATTTTTTATTATTAATGCTTCCATTATTTGTAATCTTTTTTTACATGTGGATAAGGATATTATACATTTCTTTTCTACTAGTATGTTAGGGATAAAATTTGCTAGGTTTTCGTGCGTGTTCAAATGAGTCCAACTTGAGCTATACTCGGGTAGGTGTAACGTGAGTCGTCTAGATAGGCATGTATTAGTATTACTGTTATGCTCCAGGTTAGGGCCAAGGAAAAACAACACGAACACAAGAGTAGAAATAATGAAGTTATATTACACGAAATAATAATACAAGATGTGGAAGGTGTTAGTATGACTGTCTGTCTGGTTTGGAGTGAACTACTATCGGCTCGACTCGATTCGACCCTCTCTCTTGAGAGGCGTATTATACATAGTGTTAGGAAGAGTTCATTCTGTAGTTATAGGTAAGGACCCATGACAATTACCAATATAATTATTTATGAGTTCACTTTGATCGTGAACCGAGTTCTTTAAGGGGCATTTGAACTCTACATAATATTAGTTATCTGTAGTTTGATTTTACCGATGTTATATATATATATATGTGTGTGTGTGTGTGCGTGTGTGTTTGTGTGTGTTTGTGTGCGCGTGTGTGTGTGTGTTTGTGTGCGTTTGTTCGTGCGTGTCTGCGTGTGTGCGTGTTTGTGTGCGTGTGTGTGCAAATATATAGAAAAATAGGAAAGAACATGTTAGGTTAATAACCTGAAGTTCTTTAGTATTGTTTATTTTATCTTTAAAAAGCAGTGCTCAATACATAAGTAGAGCCTAAATTATAATTATTTTTAATATATATATATATATATATTTATATATATATATATATATATATATATATATATATATATATATATATATGATGTACTGGCGAAGTAGGTCAGACAACAAATGTCTATTATGTTTGATCATGAGCCGTTCTAAACTTAAATATAGTAGCTTATTTTTCATTGCGAAAATAAAGACAAAATTGTCTTTCCGCAAACTTATATGTAAAGATAATAAGGTGTCATCTGGGATGGTGAACATCTCTGTTGTAATGTCTATATAACCACTCTGATGATGGCCCATGTGAGCCGAAAATTTACATCGAGTAACAGCATAATAAAAAATATACAAATGTTGGACAGTTTTCTCTTTATTTTCTCCCAAAACTAAAGCCACTATACGAAGTTTATAACGGCTCATGATAAAAAATAATAGACATTCGTTTTCTGTTATATTTAACCATATATGTTTGAATAATATATATATATATATATATATATATATAGTTGTAATTAGGTCTTTTTAGACCATTTACTTGTATAAACTATTGTATATAATTTATTTCCTAAACTTCAAATTTGGATATTTTTTATCAGTTGCATCAATAATAACAAATCTGGAGTTTAGAAAATAAACTAAATGCACACATAAAATATGGGATAATATAATATATAATTTTTTATATATTAGGAGAATTTAGGCAATCCAGTGACAGCGTAGAATAAATCTGTATAAAGCTTTTTTTCTCTAAAAGGAGATCACTGGATAAAGTAATGTTCTTATTTATATATGTGGAGGGAATGAGGAATATATATGAACGTATCAATGAATTAGTTGCTCGCCACAATAATTTGGTTTGGTTTGGTTTGTTTTACGGCATATCAACATCAATGGGTTATTTAATGCCGACAAAATTTTTACTGCTGGTAATATGTTTTTCTTCAAAAATCTATTTCTGAGAATATTTTTCCTTGAAGAAATCTAGAGCTGGTCATGTTTTTTTCAAAGAATATATAGTTGTTTGTATTGCTGGTATTTTTTTAAGTATTGCTGATAATTTTTCCTTCAAAAATTATTGCTGGTAATATTTTTTTTATTACAAAGTATTTCTGGTATTAAAACCTATTTGTACACAAGTTTGGGCGTTAACTATTTGCCCATTGGTGGGACCCTAACAGGTGCTACCACACCGGGTCTGGGTGAACCTGAGAATATCAGCAATTAAGAGGTGGTTCCACACTCCTCAAAACCGCCTTATCGGGGGCCTTGCTGCTGGACGTAGTTTATCGTCATACCCAGGACGAGCTCGCCACAATGAGTCTTCCCATAAAATCGATTTAAAATATGCTGCTTTAATTAGAAGTGAAAGTAATCTACTAATGCTAAATATATAGAAAGTTCACTGATTGCTAAATCGCCAACGGTAAATTTTTAATTGCAACATTTCAAGCGTAGGGAAACTGAATGGAATCTATCTATCTATCTATCTATCTATCTATCTATATATATATATATATATAAATTGCTGATAACCCCTGAAGAGTGGACGGACAGATCCGCATACGAAATTCTGGAGTCGGGATGATGAACGTAACATCAATAAGCGACGATCTTTTACTCAAGGTAATCACACACACACACACACACACACACACACACACACACAGAGGTATGTGTGTGTGTGCATTTAGGCACCAGTCCTTTTTCATGCATATTTAATTGAATATTACAGACAAAGTGCTTTTATACAATATCTCATGTGATCCAATATTTTCATTTTCAGATGATAAATTATATGAAAACTGTCCGAATGTTCTTTTTATCCGAGCGCTTTCGGCTATACATTTAGCCATTTTCAAGATTGAAATATATTAACTGTTAACAAGAAATAGTTTGTTGTATGCATGCATTTATATAATGTTTCTCATTTTCCAAAAACTGACTGAAAATATATTGCGATATTTTATATTTCATTACGATGAAGTAATGGATAACGGCTCGGGTTGAGGAAATCGGGGAGCCGAGTTCAAATTCAATCCGAGTTCAATGCATTCACTTACGTGCAGAAACCCTTGGAAAGATATGAATCTATCTCTTCTTCCCGCCAGCTTTCCGAACGATCTATAGGGATGGCAACTCTGAATTCAAGAAATGCAGTTGGTATTTGTGCGCCAGTTCGATGTATTCGGCCTTTCCACGAAGTGCGGTTTGTTCTGTACAAGCCATCACCCGTGTAAAGTGCGGGTAGTCTGGCTAACAAGCTTACATAAATGGATGGCAGAACATGGAATTGGAATAATAATGAAAAAAAAAATGGTAAAAGCTACAAAGTAGTGCAGATACATGATCCACAGCGTCCTGAAGGACGTAGCACAAATAACAGGAAGCATGTGTGTGTAGTGTATCAGGATGGAAAGATTAAACATGTCCAAATTTTAACCTTTTATTTTATCTATATTTATTTAGCTGCGGCGGAAGAAATGGATTTATGCGTTTCCCAGCGGCATTTGAGCATAAGTGAATGCAAGGAACTCGACTGCAATTCGAACTTGGTTTTCCAGTTTCCCATTCCGAGCCTTTATCTATTACACCACCTGCAGATCCACACTGATGGCGTGAAGTCTTGAGATAACAGTGATGTTGTTCCACAGAAGAATTATGAATATAGGGATTTTCCAAGCATAGCTTATATGTGGCACAAGGCCGAAATTAGGGGGCACCCAATGAGAATCGAACTCACTACTCAGTCATAATTGTTCTAGCGAGACTAGATTGCTAACCATTACACCACCTCGAGGTGCCCAGAATTATGAATATACCATGGACTGAGAATATGAGAAGCGAGGAAACTTTAAGGCAAAAGAAATGAACAGGACAGTTAGAATAGGAAAGACAGATGAAATTGCTACAACTCATACGGAAGAAAGAAGGCTTGGAGATTTTGACCATCATAAGGCATACTAATGACAAAAAGAAAAGGTGAAAACAGCGAGTAAATGGATGGCGGAACATGGAATAGAAATGATAGTCAAAAAAAATTATAAGAGATATATAATCCGGAACGACCTGAAAGGCATAGCGCAAATAACAGAAAGAATATGTGGGTAGTGTATCAGCATGGGAAGAGTAAACATATCCAAATTTTAACCTAGTCTGTTGCCTTCATGTTGAAGCTTGGAAAAGCATGGAATAATAATAATACAACACAAAATGTACGTAAACAAAATGTATTGAAACAAGGAAAAGGTACACAATATTTACAGTTAGTTTTGGTATATTCTTGGGAAAACTGTTCCTGTAGAATGGGTTGACTGAGTCGCAGTCGGGCAGAGTCTCTGGATTGCATCTCTTCTTCCTCCCCCGTCTTCCCGGTACCAACCCATATTTATATGGTCGGTACTCCACTATGTAAATTAGGTGGATCGTACCACAACACTTCAGATACAAGCAAATACTCTCAGGAACGTAAATCCTCTCCAAACTAAGGATTAAACAGCAGGACAGATTGAACCTCGAGCCTTGGGAGACAACCACTATAGGAGAAGGAAAACTTTGAAAAAAGCAACAACAAACGACTGCACTATCATCAGATATTAAAAAAAAGAGGGATGCCTGGAGAGCCATGACTAGCTACATATCAGAGGTAATGGAATGTAATTCTAATTAACTTGAACTTCCTGATATAGTGTTCAGACAAGCAATATTCCTTAACTCAACCAATTCAGACATTCACACAAAGGTTCTGCCATGCCACAACGTTGCCTCATCCTTATTACTTTCGTATTCTACTGGTAAAGAAAAATTTCCACTCAGATTCTGCCCCAGAAGAAATTCTGTGAACATACTCCCAAGAGAATGCTTCCCAGATCGATACAATTTTAAAAGATTCAAGTCCTGGTTCAAGTGTTTTCTATTCTAAATATCCTCAAAATATGTCCTTAATATTCCTTCTCTAACGATTTACTAAAACTTCATTCAGTAATCTTCTATATTGGCTGCAGCGCGGGCCTTGCATTGAATGAACAATAGTATTAAAAAATGCAGAAAATATTTCAGTTTTGGAGACCCAGCGAATCTACTTCAGCAACTGCTGTTTATGGGAAAATAAGAATAATTTTAATGGGATATAATACCTGACTAATTTTAATAATTGTTAGAGTCTATCAAGCCAGAGTATAGTTGAAAAAGGGACAATATTAGGCTGGAAGAAAAACATTAATAAAATTATAGCAATAGCAAAGAGAAAACTGCTCCAGAATACTGTGATAAAGAAAAATGAGATGGAATAAAACCATTATTAAATTAATAGCTATAGTATAGAGAGTATATATCAAGAGCCTTAGCATCAAAGGTAACAATAATAAGAGAGAATAAAGCCATTATTATATAAATGGCTATAATGTAGACCGAGAGAGTTGGAATGAAATGCACTAATAATAAGATGGTATAAAATCATTATTAAATTAATAGCTATAATGTAGATTTTATATATGGTGAATATTAGAATCAAAGGCAACAATAATAAGATGGTATAAAATCATTATTAAATTAATAGCTATAATGAAGATTTTATATATGGTGAATATTAGAATCAAAGGCAACAATAATAAGATGGTATAAAATCATTATTAAATTAATAGCTATAATGTAGATTTTATATATGGTGAATATTAGAATCAAAGGCAACAATAATAAGATGGTATAAAATCATTATTAAATTAATAGCTATAATGAAGATTTTATATATGGTGAATATTAGAATCAAAGGCAACAATAATAAGATGGTATAAAATCATTATTAAATTAATAGCTATAATGAAGATTTTATATATGGTGAATATTAGAATCAAAGGCAATAATAATAAGATGGTATAAAATCATTATTAAATTAATACTCTAATGTAGAATATATATATATATATATATATATATATATATATATATATATATATATATATATATCGGGGAGTGTTGGGATCAAAGACAACAATAATAAAATGGAATATAACCATTATTAACTTAATAGCTATTATGTAGAGTCTATATATCGAAAGCGTTGGGCTTGACGATAAACGAAATAAGACGGAATATATCCATTATGAAATTAATACCTATAATATTAAGTGTATATATCGAGATTGTTGGGATCAAAGGCAACAATAATAAGATGTAACATAGCCATTAATAAAATGATATAATCAATGAATTATGTATCAACCAAGTGTTTGATTCCAGAAAACAACAATACTATGGTATAAAATTACTGTTTCTTTTAAAAATAAATAATATGTTTTTTTTTATGATTACGGGTCAATCCAAGATGGCGCATTGAATGAGAAACAAAGGCATGCTATATTGACGGTAGATCTTACTATGGTCTGAACTGTCTAAGATGTTTTCCATGGAAGATGAGGGATACCATTTTCGTTGGAAAGCTGGTTTCCTGATTCTACTTTTTTATTTCTGCTCGTGTGGTTGAAGACTGTATCAATCCATAGTGTTGGTATGATATATATACATATACATACATATATATATATATATATATATATATATATATATATATATATATATATATATATATATACCCAATTATGAGGCTGAGAAAAATACAAAAATAAAATAATGATAACAATAGATAAAGAAAGGACGATCAACGTTTGCAAAGTTAATTATTTAAAATTGTTATTCTCTCATTAATCCAACTTCTGAACGTCCAGATTTGCGATAAAGTCGGCGAACGATTTTATCAGCGACAAGAGTAATTTACTCAGAATAAACAGTGTTGGCAGGATTTTGATTAATTCAATTGTCTCTAATTGATAAAATCGCATCATTGTTATCGTTCATCTTTTTTAGACGCCGTGCCCCTCCAGGACGTGGGCGATCACGGCTCTCCACAAGTTCTTCTCTTTTGTAACTGCAAGCAATATATATCCATTTACCGTCCCATGCAGTCATAAATTCATTATGTAGGTTATTTTAAACTTTATTTTTTTTAATCATTTCACCTCAAGCAAGGCGATAAAGCCACTAAGACAGAAAGAGGTTACGCTGTATGAAATTATATAAGTAAAAGAAAAAAAGCATTATTAAGGAGAGAGAGCAATAAAAGAGCAGGAATGGAGAAGACGAGATAATGTTTAATATTGCATTTAAAGTTTTAAAGATAAAAACTAACTGAAAAGCAAAAAGCTGGAAGTGTGTTCCACAAGCGAGAGAAGAAACTGTGGGACTTATGGTTATATCAACTGTAAAATGATGAGACCTTACCGCCAATCTAGTACGGCGTTTAAACTCATAATGTCGAGGTACCAAGTAAAATGTTTAATCAGAGCAATTACGATGAAAATATTTATAGGAAAGGTATAAGGAAGCTACGTTACGATTATTTGCTGTTTCTTTTTAGTGTCAAATTCTCCAAACCCTCTTTCCTTATTGTGTGTATCAGAAATTTCTGCCGCCTCTTTCTAAGCAGAGAGAACAAAAACTTGGAGGTGGGGGTCGAGTTATCGAGGGCAATTTACTAAAACTGATATAACCAAAAGCATTGTACTTTGAATTAAAACAATCTACTCCTTGGACTAGATAAAGGGTTCGGTTTTAATTTCCAAGAAATATCATCTGAAGAAGACCGGAGCTCAATCAACCGAAACGTCGTGAATATTGAAATATAAATATAAAGACAAGTCAGAGCAGTGTCTTTTTTATTTCAGTTTTCCTAAAAAAACTTCTACATTGCAAAAAAGTCCTGCTCATGGTATTCCCATCATCCTTCTGTAGAACCACATTTCTGCTGACTCAAGTCTCTCCTTCATTTCCCGGGAAATTTTACAGTATTCATGATCATATAGGGGGGTGATATTATATTTGAATTTAGGACTCTTTTCTGTTTATAACTAATATTTTCTGTTAATACTCTTTTTAGTGTTTAGAAGGCATATTTCACTGTATTTATGCTTCATATTTTTACCATCGTCTGATATAATATTCCTCAGATATTTAAATTTGTGAATTTGCTTGATTTTAATGCTTCCAGTTTACAGTTCTCCTCTCTTGCCATTCCTCTTGCAAACGATTGTACATTTCATTTTCTTACAATTGGTGGTTATCAGTTGCCATATATGTCATTAAAAAGAAAATATATTGTTGTAACCTAGGAAAGGGTTACTGAATGACAAATAAAATAAACGGAGGTTGGAAATGAAATGATAATCTTTATAGCGTCAACAAAATACAATACTCGCTAGCAGTGTGGAGTAGGTAAACCACTGCTAATGGTGAACTACTTAGACAGCATATTACCCCCACTTATAATAGTGTCCAACATACTTATAAGGATTGGGATATAACCATTAGTCTTCATAGGTAGAGTATATAACATATATCTCTTTCAAATTAATTTGTATATGGCGGTATATAATTGTAAAAATACATGGTCTGGCGGTTCGGCTTCATTTTTTTTTTTTTACCGCAATAAGGTTACCTCTCTATGTCTTTCCTATAAATACTTTCATGGTAATTGTTCGATTGACATCTTTGCTGTGGTACCTACACCTTTTTTTTAAAAATTTAAGCACAGTACTAAACTCTTTGTTTAAGTTGTTAAATGCTTCTATAATCCTTGCCTGTTTATCTTTGGTGTTGCAATAAGTTTTGTTGATCTCTTTCTCTCCTACGCCTCACACTTAATAATCAGGGCGGATGAACTCTGGGGGAGTTAGTGTTACAGTTTTTTTTTATATATGTGTGTACTAGTGAGTTAGCCAAAATGAGTTGACTCATTTTATAGTCCACCAATAGAAGGGTTAACCAATCAGAAAGCTCAAAATATTCAATGCGTATAAAGGCAGCCATTTTGTTTTCTTAAAGAATTAACAGCCGCTACTTTCTGCGAATCTACACTGCCAACCTCTGATATTGAAGACATTACGGACTTCACTGGATTCCATATTCAGAGACTACGGCAAACGTGATCAACAAATAGCAGGACAGATGTAAGGGTTGATATGGTCGCAGAAATTGTCTGACAGTCATGTCTGTGCTCTCCTGCTTGTGGCATGTTGCAGAGTCCTGTTTCCAAATAGAGGGTCTTCCAGCAGCCACCCTCTTGACCCAGGGTAGCGCTACCTCCTCAAGGTACTTGATGTAGGCCACCGTGTTGAGTTTGAAGCTCTGTAGGGATATGTATAGAGGCATAACGTCGCCATCACTAATAATCTCTCCAAACACCATGATATTGACTGCATATATCAACCAACTCTTATAGAATCCTCTGCACTGTGCTCTGTTTGACGCCCAAACACTCTGAAATGTTCGTATTGGAGGTTCTGGCGGAAATGCCAAGCATGCCGTTTCCAATTTTCTGTCGGACTGAATTCTGTCATGGTGCTCTTTTTCTCACAGACGGTGCCCAACTGACAATACTATAATGTCCGGTCGATAAAATCAAAAACAAACAACACGCATGCGCGGAATTAAAAATATAAGCCGGCGACAAATTACCCATCGCACCCTGTAAATAGAAATTAGAGGCATGTTATAATAAATCATTCCATGTTTAACAAATCAACAAATCGTCAATTTTTAACAACAACTTCAGATTTTTCTTGTTAAAAAATTGAAGAATTCTAAGACATTAAACATTATGGATAAAATATAGTGAATTTGATGTAATGTCTTTTTGAGACTTAGCATCATCAAAACAAATTCATTGATTTGGACGATAAAAGGCTAAAACGACGTAAATATCTCCCAACAAAAGACCCTAAAACGACCTCAATATCCTACAAAATGACCCTAAAACGTCAATATCCTCAGAAAAACCCTTAAACGACATCAATATCCTAAACAAACAGACCCTAACATGACCTCAATATCTCCCCAAAAAACCCTAAAACGACGCCAATATCCTTGACAAAAGACCCTAAAACGACGTCATTGTCCTCCAGAAGACCCTAAAACAACATCAATAACTTCAAATAAGACCCTAAAACGACGGCAATATCTAAAAAAAAGACCCTAAAACGCCGTCAAAACCTTAAAAAAAGAGACCCTAAAACGACGTCAGTTTCCTCAAAAATATTGTGCTTACTTTAATTTGTAACGAATATAAACGTAGTTAGAAAAAAACAAATTTTGATAAAATAGCGAGTGTCATAAATCACTGCCTGGTGCCATCAATCAGGCTTGACCACCTCTGGAGGGTTCAAGAATAGTACACAGCGGCCCTCGAACGCCGTGTCACATAACCACATATCATTAAATAATATATGTCCTTAACAATTTACATTGCCGCTACTATTCTGTTAGAGAGGTTTTCTTTCTTTCCTTTACTATTACACCAAATCTTATTTTGGTAGAAGTTTCAAATGTCGCTTGAGGATCGATCCCATTGCGTTACCGTAATACCGGCTAAATCAGCTCGTAAACCACAACGCACACAATCGTAACTATTATGATCCCTGTTTGCCTCAACTGCTAAGAAAGCAGTTTTTAAACTTTTCGTTTTCTGCGGCGTTATCAAGTTTTTGCATGTTATTTAAAGCCAGAAAAATATTTTTTTAAATGGTAAGAACTTTATTCGGTGGTGTAGAGATAATAACGATTTAGTGATAAACTTCTTACTAATTAACCCATAGCTAGGGGGAAAGCTGGTTCCACACTTTTCACAAGGGTATGAGTGCGTAAGTGAATATAACGAAGCCAACGGGAATTGGAAGTCGTCTCTCCGATTAACAATTTCGAGCCATTATCCATTACACCACCCGCACCTCCAGGCTTACAGCACCTGGTATCCCCCAGCGGTTACCAATCTAAACACTGGCTAGGCTCGACGTTGTTTAACTTTGGTAGACCGGTCTTTTAACATGGAATGGTCGTAAGCCCCCAAAGAGCTGCTATAATTAAAGTTTTATTGCAAAACTATCAAGTGTTTCCTTTATTACCGTAACCCTTATTCAATACTAGCAGTAGAGCCCGGCGTTGCCCGGGGATGTAACAGTAAGAGATAGATCAAGTATCGACCATCATAAAGACTGAAAAATAAAATTGACAAAA
>CAHIKZ030004529.1:150000-155000 GCA_903632075.3 Acanthosepion pharaonis
CTTGATACTCTATCGCTATTTCCATGGCAAATGTTCAGACGAGCTACATTCTTTCGTTCCCCTAGTTCAGATCTTCACAGCGAGAAGGCACCATGCCGCGTACACTGAGTGGACAGCTGCATTGTTTGATGAGCAGGAAATTCCATTCAAACAGCTTTTTCATCAGAACGGTTACTTTGTGGAACAGACTTCCAAGAAGGTACTTCCTTTATCACCATGATCTTAACATCTTCAAGTCTAGGGTCAACCAGAAAATTATAAACATTCAAATGTGATTAATATTTTTCTATCTTTTAGCATTTGTTTTTTTTTTATAAAATTTTCGAAATCTGCTCGATATATATATATTTATATATATATAAATTGAGAGGTTTGATAGAATACCGTTGGGAAAGATATGAATTCATCTCATCCAACCCCTCTAGGGGTAAATAGGAAGAAAGACTGGACCTTATAGCGTTGACTGGCAACCTGTTTAGGAGAAGGATAACTGAATTTAAACGAAGCTTGTAGGTCTGCCTCTTTCACTTCTGAGATGAGGAACGAGGTGACCTCAAAATCCCCGATGTAAAAGGAAGCGACAGACCATTGCACTATTCTGCCTTGAATGACACCATGGAGCACAATTATAATAGAAGGGATTGAAGATTACATGGAGGCAAAAAATAAATGAATTAATATAAATATATATATATATATATATATATATATATATATATATATATATATATATATATATATATATATCGGAAAAGATAAGAATGCTGACCGAACACTACCGCCAATGTCTCGTTAGGTTATTTTTTATTTTATTATTATTACTTCAAATGTTTAAAAAAAAAAAAATCACTACAACTCCCCGATCACTTCCGGTGTCGAATGAAGGCATTCAAGTTCTTGCGTTGCCTCTGATTGATTTGCTGAACAAACCACCTGACAAAGCCCTATATATATATATATATATATATATATATATATATATATATATATATATATATATATATATATATATATAATGAGAAGCCACGTATACTTTCTTAATATGTATATATAGAAAAAACAACTAAAAAGTTGCAAATTAAAAATAATAATGTTTTTTTATGAAAGTATTTATTTATATTTGATAATTCAGATCGACTTGATCTTTCTTCAGAAATAACTGAAGAAAGATCAAGGCCGATCTGAAATATCAAATATAAATAAATACTTTACAAAAAAAACATTATTATTTTTTTAATTTGCAACTTTTTTGTTGTTTATATATATATATATATATATATATATATATATATATATATATATATATATATAAGTATACCTCACCCTATGTCGCTAATTGGTTCCAGAGGCCAGGACTTAGGTCGAAAGACGACTTAAGTCGAAATAACCACACTATAAGCCGCAAATAAGCATTCCCAGTGCATATTATAGTATTTAGGATATCTACTTACAGTATTCTGGATGAAATAATTAAAAATAATTAAGTAAAAATCAATTTTAAATTTACATAAACTCGTCTAAAACAACGTATGGCGAGATTTATTTTTCTATATAATATTTAAGAAAAACTGACGTATTTTCGAAAATGAGTTAACTCGTAATGATTTAAGCCGAGGTATGTATGTATGTATGTTTGTATGTTTTAAAATTTGGACGTCTAAAAGTTGTTTTTTTTTTTTTTCATTTTTGACAACTAGAAAAACGTTCAAGTTTTAAAACCTACATGAATATGAAAGAAGATTTGTTTCGATTCGAAATTTATCCGATAATGCACTTCGCCATTTTAGACTTCATCAGATCCGGACGCGACAACGAAAGTAAGGAAATGCGTTTATGTGTATTTGTGTATGTTTAAATAATGAAATCTTATTATTTTTTTCCAAGATGAAGTTTTTCGTGACTAGAAAATGTAAGAAAATAAGTGATTTTTAAAAAAAGTCCTTAACAAATTTTCTTTACTTTCAGTTCGAGCCGAAAGATATAATCCTTCACAATGCGTAGAAAGTAAAAGATTATGGCTTTTTGTTCATGCGTTTTCCGTGTTGAAAATATGCTTTAAAATTAGAATATACTAGCAGCCCTACCAAGCTGGTCGATCAGAAAAAGCGTTCAATTAGAATGGAGCAAAAACAGCATCATGTTCATATGTAACAGAATCTACCTTCTTCATTTACTTTAAAGCGCGTTCATTAAAAACATTTTGAATTAATGCAGTCACTGATATAACAGAAGAAGTCTGTATTTATTTAATCGAAGTTAGCTGAGGGCAAGAGGGGGTAAAACAGGTAACATGAAAACGCACTTCAGACGACAATTACTTTGAAATGTTTATAATTCAATTTGTCAGTGTGCTGCCAGGGATGTAATAGAGGATACATTTATAAAGCAATTGTTAAGTCTGCTAGAAACTGGTTGAAAGATTAGCAAAAAATAAGAAAGAAACCAGTAAAAATCACCAATTTTCGCTATTTACGCGGGTTTTCACTATATGGGTGGTCTCAATTATCAAGTTAAATGACTGTTAAACAATCAACTTATTGTTGGCTACAATTGAATAACGTTTGTATTAGATTGCTTGAAAATTGCGGGAGTTTTTAGTTTCAACTTTGTGTTGAAATCGATTTTTCGTTTTTCGCGGTTTTTCGCTAAACGCAGTGGCGTAGAAATAAAAATGAGGTATCGTTGAACTCGTCATGATGAAAGTAACCTACATAACGAGTTTGAACGAAATCAGTCAAAAAAGTTCAATTTATCGATTTTCATTGGCTTTACCGATGATTGATTTTTAAAAAAATATCGGTTTTTACGCTAAGACCCTACCTCTTACAGTGTACAATATATGTGACAAGGTTGGTCAAAATCGGTTGGATGGATCTCGAGTGAAAAGGTATCAGATAGACGCACAGACATCCTCTGCGTTTTATTTACATGTAATTCCGACAAAGATTTTTAAAAAATTTTGACAATTGAAAAAACGTTCATGAAAGCAGACTTGTTTCGAAATACATCCGATAATGCATTTCGCCTTTTAAGGCTTCATCATATTATATATCCTAATTTTAAAATATCTTCATTCAAGAATGTTTAGTTGAATAATCTAGACATATTATATCTATTTATTTTAATTTCAATCCTTTCAAATTCACGGATCAATTTCTTAGTGTTGTTATTAAACTGTTTAAGAAGGAAGCCGTAGTTTTTATCATTCCTTTTATTTTCCCAAATACTTTCCATCTCATCCAAGATTATCTTCAGGGGTGAATTACTAACACAATATAAAAAGGATTAAAATATATATATATATATATATATATATATTATGAAATGGACAAAGTCCAATTGTTTTAAATATTTAAGTAAATACTCTGTTTATACTAAACATTATATAGTATGAACAAAATTTACTGACCTGAATGTCCGAGAAATTTTCATAGAAAGTATTCGCCCTCGGACAGGAATCGAACCTGTATCCTATACGCAACCGTCATATAGCCTGACGTGCCTTAACCGATTGGGCCACAGAGGATCGTTTGTTTAGCAAAGTCGATTTTACTGGTTTTAAACTACAATCTTCTATGATTCTCTCACGTACATTCATATTTGCTCAATGCTTATCCAAATGTAAACAAATGACATCACACCTTAAGAAATGGACAAAGTCCGACAATTATTTTAAGACATTATTATGTTTATACATTCTTTTTATAGATACAAATATCTAATTAAATGCTCTGTTTATAATAAACAGTATTAACAACATTTACCGGATGTCCGAGAAAATTTCATTGAACATTCAGGCCGGTAAATGTTGTTAATACTGTTTATTATAAAAAGAGCATTTACTTAAAAATTTGTATCTATAAAAAGAATGTATAAACATAAAAATGTCTTTATATATAAATCAATATTTTCAAAATAAAGTTGCTATCATCCAATGGATATAAAAATTCAGGATATACTTATATAAGCAATATATTGTAAGAATTATGTTTTATTGTGCGAAACAAGTGAAGCATAATTTTTTTTTATATAGGAATTATTAAATCCAAATGACTCAGAACAGAGAAATATATTTTATTAACGCAATATTTTACATACCTGAATGTATTAGCAGGATATCAAGTCAAGTTTAGGTCTGCCTCTGGTAACATGTAACCCTGGACAATCTTCTTTATTGGCATCTAAAACAAGTCCACTAGCAGCTTTTCTGCTGATGAAGAGGGTGGCATGTCATTCCGCAGGAAAAAAAAAAGACCTGTCAAAGGGCAGATAAGTTTCTTATGGGAGACAATGGCCAACACACACACACACACACACACACACACACACACACACACACACATATATATATATATATATGATAAAATATAGTTTTAAGGTATTCTATATTTATGGGTTAAAGTGCTCAATATCAGGGATATTTTGTATGTAAATATGAAAGTGGACTTTGGGTGTTGACTTCAATATCTACTTATATATATATATATATATATATATATATATATATAGAGAGAGAGAGAGAGAGAGAGAGCAGTAAGATTTATAATTCGGTGTTCTTACCAATTATTTTTATTTTTAAAATAGCATGTAACCCAGTACAATCTGCTTCATGGATAAATAGTTGGCATTTAAAACAATTCACTACTAGTTTTGCTGCTAGTGAAGAGGTTGTCATGTCAACCCACAGGACAAAAAGTAAGCATTTACTTAAATATTTGTATGTATAAAAATAACATATAAACAGAAAATATATTAAAATTGTCGGATTTAGTCATTTCACAATATATGAACACATATATATATGTATATTTTGGCAGCATATTTTCATTCAAGCAGGTTTGGTTGAATAATCTAGACATATTATATTTATTTCGATTTTAATCTTTTCAAATTAACAGATCAATTTCTTAATGTTGTCATTAAAAACACATTAAGGAAGGCGCCGTAGTTTTTCTCATTCATTTTATTTTTCCAAGTACTTTCAATCTCATCCAAGATCA
>CAHIKZ030004529.1:157500-162500 GCA_903632075.3 Acanthosepion pharaonis
ATTACTTCTTTATAATATATATATATATATATATCTTTATATATATATATATATATATATATATATATATATATATATATATATATATATATATATATATCAAAAACCTATGCAGCAACTGCAAGTAGAAATATGTTGAAAAGCCTAATCTAATAGAAAATCTATTGGATATAAAGCTTTTTACATTACTAAACATGAAGCTCTCAGCTTCGGTTTAAAAATTGCCACCGGAATATGCAAAGGAGATATAGTAGACGCTATAGTAAAAAAAAATCATAAGCCAAACGACTCCGAAGTTACCAAAGGTTTCATTCAAGGCATAATCACTGCTACTATAGAAACCAACAACGAAAATGTGATCATGAACAAAAATACATACATACGAAAAAATTAACTCACAGTTCTACGATACCGATACATACGAAAAAAATAAACGAACCAGAAATAACTACGAAAACACAAAAATTTAACACTGAAATCCATAAACAAGCGTATTTGACGGCATATATCGCACTTTTTTAATTATCGTATTTGACGGCATACAAGGCGCACTTTTTTTAATTACCGTATTTGACGGCATATAAGGCACACTTTTTTTTAATTACCGTATTTGACGGCATATAAGGCGCACTTTCTTTTACTAAAAATCTCTTTTAAAATCCCCCTGTGTCTTATATGTCATATGTAGGTTTACTGATTTTACTAATTACAATTTTTTTCTTGATTTTCCCTGCTGATAATGGAGTGCGTCTTCTACACATGTGCATCTTATATGCTGTCACATACGGTAATTAAAAATGAAAACAAATTGTGATATAGACTTATAGAACACTGAAACTTTACGGTCTTCCTAGAACCCAAAAACTGGTATCCCAATGCCCCACATTATCTCACGAATAGACCCCCCCCCCATAAACTGGCATAAGCCATAACAAAAGTTTAACCCCTCTCCTTGGAACAATCAGTCTATCTCATATAAACAACTCTGGCAGCCTAATTGAAAAAATAAGGGAAATGAACATGACCGACAAAAACATGGTCAGTCTAGATATAAAAACCCTCTACACAAAAGTCCAAGTTGAAAAAATATCTTAATCTCCGAAAAATGCATGTAACACAATCAAAGATAAAGCGCTCCCTACCATCTGCTAAAATAATAATAATAATAATAATAAATATTCCTTCTCATTACCAATCAATGCTACTCTACATTTAATAATGATTGTTACAAACAAAAATTTGGAATACCAATGGGATCGCCTCTCAGTCGAGTAATGGCATGTATCATTTTAGAATTTCTCGAATCCTGATTTTCCAAAACATTTTACCCAAATAAACAACATACTTGCATTATATTCATAATGCTCTACTTATATATCCTCGTGATAATGATTTACCTGACCGAGGAGATCAACTGAACAAAGTCAACTACATAAAGGAATTTAAATATGAAATGGAAGAACGCATTTACTTACCCTTTCTAGATTTCAAGCTACACCGTGTTAACAAATTAAAACTCCATGTTGGTTGATTCCAGAAGGAATCAACCAACATGGAAATTGACCTAATAAATTTCTATTCTCATCATAACAACAAAATAAAATCCGGTATAATCATCGGATGCTACCTAAGAGTACTAAGAATGTGCAGCTCAAAGAGGAGAAATACACTGAAAACACTTTCAAACTTTTCCAGTACCCTAGTTATATTATATTCAAAGCGAAACAGAAGGCCCATAAAATATTCCCAAACAAAAAAGAAGAAAAAACTACGCCTTCTGTGAAAACTAATGAATCAAAAAAATATATCCTGCCTTCTAACTCTATCGTATCTACAATCGAAAAGAATCTATCTAAATTCAACATAAAATTTGTTACTACTACATCCAAAACTATAAAAGATTTAATTAATGCTAAACAAAACAATAAACTAAAACATGGGGGAGATTATTCCATCGCCTGTAGTAATTGTCACAAAAAATACATTGGAAAAACTTCAAGAATTCTAAATAAAAGATTATATGAACACAATAGGGACATTTTACAAAATAATACGTCAAATGACTCAACACAATTTTTACATAAAAAAATTATGATCATGCCTATATTCTAATAGGACATTACTCGGGTTAGAACGCAGAGATCTCACATTAGTGAGGATTGTGTAACACACACACACACACACACACACACACAAAACACATACACACACATACACATATATAGGTACAAGCTTGTATAGATATGTATCTGCATTTATAGATACATAAATATACTAGTACTTTTAGGTCGAAATTGTTGTAGTCATATATATATATATATATATATATATATATATATATATATATATTATAATACAGACAACCTCCATATATATGTGTGTGCTATTATATATATATATGTGTGTGTGTATGCGTGTGTGTATGTATATATATATATATATATATATATATATATATATATATATATATATAGATAGATAGATAGATAGATAGATAGATATGTGTGTGTGTGTGTGTCTGCGCTCGCTCGCGCGTGTGTGAGTCTGTGATGTCGGTTCCCACCCTCGTATATATGCGCAAAGGGAAAACATATCCGTCAAGTACAGGTCAATATCCACCAATCCTCCAAGCTATTTCGTGAACTACCCTAAGACATAAACCCGGCGAGGATGTGGAGAGGAGATGCCCTGCCCAATGATCGAGGTGTATACAATGTCCCTGTATTTATTCGCCTTCCCGAGGAGGCAGCATGTCATATAAGGCCGTGTTTAATATGGTTTGCCCACTCGCGTAGACTGGAAGGCGCACACCCTGATCTATGTCATAAGTCGTCGGACATTTTGATTCCAGAACGCACCGATATTTCAATGATCCCGGGCAGAATTTTTTGATGGGTACTATACATTTTATGTGAATGCATCATATTTGATATATAAACGCGATGGAGAAATATCAATCCAAAATATATTCCTTCTTTCTCATAAACTCTTGTTACGTCATTGTAAAACCTTGAATGACTAATAACGACGTTTGTCGCTTGTAAATGCGCCACTTAGCAATTATATGAAAGATATTTCTGGATTAATATGCTTAAGTTCTATTCTATAATTTATTCATATCAATTAGGGGAAAAATATTATTAAAATATTTTATGTGTGATTATATATGTATGTTTTTTGCTTCCTAAATGGGGAATAATTTTGATGTCTAAAGTTAAGAGTCACTAGATGCTATTTGTGTTATGCGTGGATTTCAAACGCAAAAAAGATTATCATTTGTGCTTAAAGCGTTCGGTCTGAATGAATTGATTTTACAGAAATGTTTCGAATTCCACTCGGGTCCATTACATTCACTTACGTGCTAATACCCTTGGGAAAGGTATGAATCCTCTTCTTCTCTACCCCACCCCAGCTCTAGGTAAATAGCAAGACAGACCGGGTTCTATTGCCTTGGATGGCAACTGGTCTACCGCAGAAAGAAATGGCAAACTACTGCGGGAAAAAAAATGTATCTGAAGATGTATTATCGCCAACGCATATAGCACACATGGCATTAAATTAAGTATCCACAAACACACGCGCAAAACACACCCACCCAAACACATACACACACATATATATATTAATATTATAAATAATTAATATATATATATATATATATATATATATATATATATATATATATACACAACAATATCCCAAATTCTTTAAGGCTAACTTTTCACCGTCCCCTGACCATTGCTTCGTGCATTTCGTCTGAATGAAATATTGAAACTGATAAATTTTGTATTAATTGTTCGACGGCTGTCGCAGTTAAATTTTCTAATGACGACATGAACTCAGTCTATACACCGGGGTTGAATAAAACTGACGAAGTTTTCGTCGGTTGAAATAGATCTATCCCCGAGGTAATTTTGGATTTTGCTGTATAAGACTACTTATTGACTCTGTTATAATAAATACATTGAGCTCTTTTTGTGGATCAGCTTTAATATTTTATATTACTAGGATTCACTTGGATTATATACCAACGGAATTAATACATTTCGATTTCATCCCAAGCAAGGCAGCAAAACCACTAGAACACAAGGCGTTATTGGCTGTGGAAGAATTAGAAAACAGAAATATTATCAAAGAGCATGAACAAAGGAAGAGTAATTGGGAGCCTGATGGAAAGCGATTGACTCTTCATTTAAATTTTGAAGATTATAGTTGGTTTGAAAGCTTGGAACCGGAAGAGAGTTCTACAATCGAGAAGTGCGAGAAAAGAAACTGTCAGCATAGAACTTACGGTTACATCTCGTGTTTAGTTTTCATTTGTAGTTTTAAGGTATGCTATATTTGTGGGATAATGCATGTGAATATAGAAATGAAAATTGAAGTCAGTACTCAGAGGCGACAGGCTGTTTCATGTTAAACGTAACCTGTGGCCTGACGATTGTGTTTTGCATGAAACAGTCTGTCGCATCAGAGTGTTGACTTCAATAATCTATCTATCTATCTATCTATCTATCTATCTATCTCACTCACTCACTCACTCTCTCTCTCTCACTCTCACTCTCTCTCTCTCTCTCTATATATATATATATATATTATATATATATAAATATATATTACAATTTAAAAAAAATATATATATGATTCCATCGCTAATGGAATCATATGTAAAAAAATTATAATATAGGCTCTACTTGTGTATCGAGCACTGTTTTTAAAAAATAAAAACAAAAATAGAAAATACTTTCCTACTTTTTAATATATTTGCACATACTAAATACTTTCCTACTTTTAATATATTTGCACACACACACAAATACACACACATACACACATATATATGTATGTGTATATGTAATTTCTATATATATTATTTATATATTATATATGCGCTGTACTTATTGGAAAGCGCTCAATATCAGTGAAAGAGCGAACATATTTAGTTGGATTGATGTGAGTTTGTGTACCTGGGTTTCACGCTTTTATGATCGTCAGACAAAAAG
>CAHIKZ030004529.1:175000-177500 GCA_903632075.3 Acanthosepion pharaonis
TTTGTACTGCAACTATGCTGAGCAGACCTTATTTTCAATTTCTGGGAACGTGATATCTAGAATGATCAACAGTCTGAACAACACTAGCATGCATATACCCTCGGTCACGATGACTTGTGACTTCGTGCTAGCACAACTATCGACGGTCCCAAATGTTCTGTCTACCCAATTTCACTCACAATGCTTGAGTCAACGCGTGACATGCGTGACATATATATATATATATATATATATATATATATATATATATATATATATATATCAACAATTACTATTCTTAAAAAAGAGTGCTAAAAACCCAACCATTATTCTACATTCAACATCATCACTTGATAAGATACCAGAGGTGTTGAAACAAAATGGCTATTTTGTAGTGATTTTATAACATATTTATGTTAGAATATATATATATATATATATATATATATATATATATATATATATATATAATTAGCCCAGTCGCGGACGTCAGAGGATAGGGTGGAGTTTTTTTTTTCCAATAGTGGTTGAGTAACAACTGATGAACTTGTTTTTACACAGACACACACAGAGACACGCACACTACATGCATACATACATACATACATAGATATATATCATAGTAAATGGATTAAATCTGGAAAATATTTAATTATTTTCTGTTCATAAGTTATTTTAACAGAAATAATTTATTTATGTAAATGCTCTGTTTTTTGTTTTTTTAAATAAACGATATAAATTACATTTACCTAGCTGAATGTTCGAGAAATTTCGTAGAAAATATAATCTCCCCGGCTTAATGATGATTCCTCAGAGGATGCAGGTTCAATTCCTGCCGAGAAAGGTCGGCAATAGTTTCTGTTTAAAAGCATTAATTCGGACTTTGCTTTGCCGGAATTTCCCTATGGCTGAACAGTAATAACACAACAAGCGTTATGGTGGTTCATCGTAGGATGCGAGTTCGAGTCCTGTCGAAGCACGCAATTTTTCTACTCAGTTTCTCGTTCATTTAGGCCGGTAAATGTAATTTAAACTGTTTAATTAAAAACAGAGCATTTACTTAAATAAGTGTACGCATATAACATAACGTACAAACAGTGTATATATATAAGCATTTCACTGTAAGCAAGGTGAGAGTGTCACTAGCATGCAAGGGATTGCAGAGAGTAAAGAGGGGTGTTTGAGGATAAACAGAAGGAAGGGGATCCAAATCAGGGCATCAGAAGATGTCGATTGACATTATATTTGAAGATTTTAACTATCAGGTAAGCAAGTAAGAGAAAGGGGGTTCCTTTTTCGCGAAGGGCTATATATATATATATATATATATATATATATATATATATATGTGTGTGTGTCTGTGTTAAATCAGCTATTACTCATCCGCAGCTGAAATAAAAAAAAGATCCCTTTCTTTTCTGACAACCGTGGCCGTTCTATCTAATCTCTCCACCTGCTGTTTTCCTCCTGCTTAGTCAGGCGACCTCTTGCTCCACCTCATAGCCTTGCTATGCCCCGACTATCTCCGTTATTGGATTTAAAATCGCTTCTCTATCTCATTGTCTGTTCATCCTATCCATACTTTTCTGTCCTTTACGTGTTACCCATAGCATTGCTCATGCATTTATTGTTTTAATGCAATTTTCTTAATTTTTTTATTTTCTTAAATTTTTCTTAATTTCTGTGTTTCCCACCTGTACAGATGAGGTAACATATAATATCCATTATACTCTTTACGCTTAGCTTGCTTTTGATCTGGTGTAATGGTTAGCACGCCCATCTTGTTAGATCAATAAAAACTGAGTAGTAAGTTCATTACCCACTGGGGGCTCCATAGTTGCGGCCTTATGCCACTTCTAATCAACGTTTAATAAAGCGTTACATTCCTTACACATTTCAGGCTTTAAGTGTTGTTAAATTGCGCTATTTTAAATCGCTTTTTTTAGTTAAATTATTCCCAACATTTCGTTATAGATCGTTTTAAATTATGTCTGTTGTTGCTATATAATTTATATTTATCAAAATTATTAATAAAATATTCAGTTGTAAATAGAATAATTATGCTTACAAATTATTCTGGAGAATTTGGTGACATAGTGGTTGTTAATTCGATCATTGAGTAAGGGAGTGTGTGTACTTGCCCTCAGTAGAAACTGAGCAGTACTAAATAAAATAATAACTAGACGATATCCCTAGACATGAGCAGTGGAACGAGGACAGTCTACCCCATAAATTAAATAAAGGTTTCAGTTAGGGATTCCTATAGGTTACCCAGTTTGATATACACTTGAGGAAGGCCGGATGCCACAATAGTCGAAACGTTGTATTGACAAAAATGATGTAAATGAATGCAGTGAGAAAACGGGTCCTTTGTTTTATTCTTTAATGATTGATTAATTAAATGACCGCAGTTGGAATCATATAGAGACTAGTGTTGCTACCCGCCTTTCGCCCACAGACCCCTACACAACATCCACATAGCATCAGGTACCAATATCATTAAACGTTCCCATTGATCCAT
>CAHIKZ030004529.1:182500-225000 GCA_903632075.3 Acanthosepion pharaonis
CCCCTTCTATGGCCTCTGATATTATCTCTAAGCTGTATCTCCACAAAGCATGTAGACGTGATGCTATCTCTGTAATAGTCCGTCAGAACTGTTCTCTCGAACTGGCTCATGTTCTCTCGAACTGGCTCATGTTCTCTCGAACTGGCTCATGTTCTCTCGAACTGGCTCATGTTCTCTCTAAACTGTATAATAAAAATCTCTCAGTTTCTTGCTTTCCTGTTTACTGGAATTCCTGATCTGTTGGTCCAGTTTTTAAGAAATCGGTGAATTGTCCGACGCTTGCAAGTATCGGCCTATTAACTTTTTACCTCTTCTGGGGAAACTACTAGAGGCCGTAATTAATGCTGAATTGGTAAAGCATCTCATATCGCAAGGCTTTTTTTCAGATAAGCAGTACAGTTTTCACTTCTCCAGGTCAACTGCTGATGCAGTAATGATAATTGCGGAAAGAGTCTATCATGCTTTAGATAAAAAAACAACAAAAAAAACGATGAAGCTGTAGCATTGTACCTCTCGAAAGATTCCAACAGGGTTTCACAAAAAGATCTTCTTCACATGTTGAAATATTACGGTGTCTCCTGACAAATTTTTGAACTGATCCAGTCTTTCTTATCTAATCGTCACCAAAAACTTATCCTGAACGGTGACACTTCACGACACTTTCGTACTAATGTAGGTGTCCCCCCAGGGCTCTATCCTTGGTACTACTTTTTAAAGATTTTGATAATGATCTTTCCGATAGCATCAGCTTTCAACTTGCTATCTATTCCGATGATACAACCATGTTACCCCTGCCCCGGTAGTAAGTTCGATAAGGTCAAATTGGCGGCTGATGTCAAAACGACCTTCAGTCTGTAGTTAAGTGAGGGAAAAGATGGCTTGTTAATTTTAACGACTCCATACCTAAAGTGCTGTTTATTAATCACCTGAGAGATCCCTTTTTGCCTTCCATCAGCGACAGAGGTCATAGTCTTTTTCATGCTAAACGCAATCGTCATTCCATATTATTTAAAAATATATTTTTTACATATATTTGAATAATAATTATAATATTATGCTCTACCTTGTATCGAGCACTGTTTTTTAAAAAAAAGATCTTAAAGAACTCTGGATTAACAATATGACTGCTCTTTCTTTTTATTTTTTTATATATATATATATATATATATATATATATATATATATATATATATAAACATTTTATGTTTATACATTCTTTTTATATAGATACAAATATCTAAGTAAATGCTCTGTTTATAATAAACAGTATTAACGACATTTACCCGCCTGAATGTCCGAGAAAATATAATATATATATATATATATATATATATATATATATATATATATATATATATATATGTGTGTGTGTGTGTGTGTGTGTGTGTGTGTGTGTTTGAATAAAAAACAAAAATAGCTTTTCTCCTCTTTCTTATATGTTGTCATTTTCTATATGTATTTTTATTTATATCTGACTTTTTCACATACATGGTCAAACACACAAACATATATATATATATATATATATATATATATATATATATATATATATATATATATGAAAGTTTCATTATTTTCCGAATTCTTTTTTAATTTTTAGGTCTGATGAATTGGACCGTGATTACGATTCCAATGTAATAAATTATAACCATGGCATATTAGTGTTTGAGCCCTTTTATATTATATTCTTACTCTGTCCTGGACATTGAGTTGTACCTGGATTCTCTCCTCCTGGGAATTTATATATATATATATATATATATATATATATATATATATGTATATGTAGATGAGAGAGAGAGAGAGAGAGAGAGAGGAGAGGGAGACCACTAATATTATCAATATATATATATATATATATATATATATATATATATATATTCAGTCTTAGTCTGACAGTTCCTCTTCTGTTGAGATCTAAATTATTGCTTTTTCTATTGAAAACATCCACAACAGCCGAAAATCCAAATTCCACCATCCATGTTGTAGGGAATGAAATAATACTTGCTTCTCAATGTTAAAAAATATTTGGGCGTGAGTCCTTTTATCGATATGTAGGCAAAGAAACCTTCTTTGTCAACTCTTTTTCTCAGTTTCTCATACTCTTTCAAGTCCAGCAACATTTCAGCCAACACGACATTTTTTCATTTTTTTTTATGGCTACGAATTCTCTGTGGACCACTAGAAGAAATGCTATGTGGACTACTTTGAGAATCACTGCTCTAAATCAATGAAATTAACAAAGGTTCCAATTTCAATAATCTCCAAGCATTTCAAGCCAAAAATGGTTGAAATTTATTTTGTTCGCTTCTGATCGTTTCTTTTTATTTTCTTTTTTTTATAATTATCGAAATTCTAACATATGAATTTATGAAATGACCTGGGAATAAGAATATTGGCAGCGATGCCACTGAAGTTTTTACACTATTGTCCTTATCTTTGTTGTTGTTGCTACAGTGTTGCGGTCGTTGTGTCCTCCGGCCTTCTTCAGAGTATATCCATCTCAATAACCTACAAGGAATTCCGAAATGATAATCTTTACTTAATCTCAATTCACATCCTAATGTCTACAGATATCTCGTCTAGTTTTATTCATTGCCCAGTAACTGCTCGTCTTGTTTCCGTTGAATCCTAGTACACACTGCCAGGTATCAAAACTACAGTTACTATGTGTCATATAAGAAGAAAATGAGTAACTACCGACACCGAGGTTCGAACGTAACACTCTGGACTTATGAATATATGTGTTCCGCCAGGCGTATAAATAGTGGTGTCAGGCTACTGACTGCGGTGATTATTGAGTGACTATCGAGCGGAACTATCCAGTCGAATTAGTGTGAATTATTTTGCGTCGATGTTTTGGGCTTTGATTTAGGATTTACTGGACGTTAAGCCGAGCCCCGCTACTAACAAGGTATTCACTGAAATGGTTAATAATCTTTGGTTGACTTTTACTTCTTTGTTCTTGTTAAGTATTTATTTGCGGTTGTAATTAAATACTGTTTTATCTTAACATTGAAGTCTTGAGGTATACTTAATTATTAATGGCCACCGTACTCACTATCTACGCGAAACATTTTAATTCGTTAGGCTATTGTTCTGTAGGCTATTAATCCACAATGTTGCTTCATCCATTAGGATATTATCATTGGGAAAGGAATGAATTTTTTTTTCATAAAATAAGCAAAGTATTAAAACAAAACTATAGGAAACAAAGAAGAGATTTCTGAAGTACCATGTAATATCTCCGAGCTGTGATAAATCGCAGAGCAGACAGTACTCTTCAGCTTTGAGAAGGAAAACTCTGAATTTCAAACTGTGGAAAAGGCAATCGGATACTATTTTTCTGTCTTTTTCAAGCGTGTATGGCAATTCACAGATAATAAATAAACGGAAAATGTAAAGATTCCTGATCGCCTACACCCTGAAGAGACATCGCCTTCAAGAAGAAGAAAAATAAAAAGGAGAGTGTATTGAGGAGAAAGAAAATATTTTAGGAAGTTACTCTTAATGTCAACAACGGAAACCTATTTAGAACAGAGGCTCAGGATTTGAAAGCAAGCAATCTAAAATTAAACTGATTTGATGATTGCGCTATAGGTTTGGCCTTCATGCAAACCAAAAATAATCCCGAGATGGAATAACGTTTTGGACTGTTAATGTAAGCCTATAAGATTAAAGCAAGCAATGGGTAAATTGTCGCCATATTATATTTTTAATTTCGCCCATGAGCATTTGTTTTTTATTTTGTCTACTGTACAGTATAGTAGGATCAGTTGGCCATCATCTGTAAGAATAAGAGCACTATGACGCAATTCACTTCACCAGAAATTTGGAAAAAGCATGCTGTACCGCTTGGCATTCGCACCGGAAGCTCCAATGCGAACATTTCAGAGTGTTTGGGTGTCAATATGAGGACAGTGCAGAGGATTCGAAACGAGTTGGATGAGTCTAATGGTGATTACGAAGGTATGATAACTCGGAAATGTCACTCTGATTGTTCTGATAAGAAAAGAACTTTCGAATTTTTTGGTGAGGTCCTCAGACTCAACGCGTAGGCCTACATCGTCTTGAGGAGGTAGTGCTGTCTTGGGTAACGAGGGTGGCTGCTGGAAGACCCTATGTCTGGGAGCAGGACTCTGAAACATGCCGCACAAGGGAGAGAACCCATTCATGGCTGTCAGACAATTTCTGCGACCGAATTACCCGTTACACCTGGCCATCTAACTCTTCAAATTGCAAACCCTTTAATTTGTATGTGAAGGTAAGGATTATGGTAGCATTCACCAACTTAAACAAGGATACTGTCCAGAAGAGTTGCAGTAGATTACGAAGTCATCTGGAGACCGTGGTTGAAGCTAATGGCGATTTTATTGAATAAATTTACTCTTTAGTATTTTAAGATATTTTTATGTGATTTTGGTAAATATATGTGTTACAATGAAATATCAATGTGGTTTTCATTTTTGCGTAAATCAGACGACAATTTATTCTGCGCATCCATTATAGGTTATTTCAAAGTCTAAGATAGTGACAAAAAAAAAACAGATCATGATAAGTTCTTGGACAAGGCGTTATTTGGAATGATAAGAAGTATTTTAAACCTGGCGTATATATTCATAAAAAACAAAGCGTTTTTGCGTTCTGCAAAGCTGACTCTTGTATCCTTCCCAAAGAATGTTCAAATTCGACACAATTAATGGAATGACACCGAGTCTATCCAAGTATTAATTCAACAGAAATCTTCCGGATTTAAAGAGACAGATGAGAGCAAGGGAAAATAATATTCAAGCAAAGATCTGTAGGAAACATTCAAAATTTCTGTGAGACGTGTTAAAGTGGGAAAAGCAGAAACGAACACAAAATCAATGTTTGTAGAACTGGGGAGGTCTATCGAAGGTCAGGGAGAAAATATTAGAATTTAGAAATAATATAACAATAATTTTAATAATTATCTTTATTATAAACAGAAACTTACAGAGTATACAACTATATATATATATATATATATATATATATATATATATATAGAGAGAGAGAGAGAGAGAGGAACATACACCTCGCTAGAATATTTAATCGGTAACGATTAGTTAATAGCACATTTGTTGTAAAAATCGGTCTAATATAAAGGTATACATGTTGATATGAGTCATTTTACACACACACACACACACACACACACATATATATATATATATATATATATATATATATATATGCAGTATTCGGTTCTCTAGCCGCACTGAGGAGCGAAACAGGCCTGTATGCGAATAACATTATATATATATATATATATATATATATATACAGATTACGAGGGTGGAATTTCTAAGAAAATATTACATTAATTTTTTGTCTTAGCAATTCACCCCTGAAAATGATCTTGGATAAAATTTAAAGTACTTGCAAAAAGGTACCTTCCTTAATAAATTTCGGCAAAATGTCATACCAAGGAAGTGTGCTTCCCTTTAAAAGGGGGGAAAAAATCTTTGCTCTACTGTGGTGCTCACCGTAGCCAAGCGGTGCAGCACACCGGATTAAGCGATGGAGCTTCCTACAAATGGGGGACGTAAGGTCGATTCCTGCCGGAGAACACATTTTCTTTCTTAAGATTTATCAAATGCACAGGCCGATAAACGTAATACACACTGTTTAAAATATAAATAAAAACGGCGCGTGTATTTCAAATACTATTATCCACTACAATAACATTTGAAATAATAAAATGTCGCATTTGAAATTAAATCCATCTGCAATTGTGATATATATATATATATATATATATATATATATATATATATATATATATATATATATATATAATTATTCTTTATAAAAAAAAATTATAACATAAATATGTTATAAAATCACTACAAAAATAGCCATTTTGTTTCAACACCCTCGGTGTCTTATCAAGTGATGATGTTGAAGATAAAATAAATGGTTTTAAAAGTTTCAAATTAATTAACGATCCTTCACTAGGGGAAAACCATGTTACAAAAGCTAGAATAACCAATCAAAATCCAAGTATAGGAAGATTCAAAAGCTTGACAACGAAATCATGTTATAATAGCTATTCAGATCTTTAAAATACGGGTAATATTAAAAAGAATTTATTCTAACCAATAATTATTAAATTATATGATAAAATTTGATATTAAAATTAAAAACTGCCAATTTTATTGGAATTCATTCCGTATACACCAATTATATACTTGGGTATATATATATATATATATATATATATATATATATATATATATATATATATATATATATATATATATGAACAGTGAAAAATAGTAGAGAATAGAAAGAAAGAACTGTATGTCTGTATGCCCGTGAGAGAATTTAGTACCATATTTTTCAGTGATAACGGTAATCAAAATTTGAATTTAATATTTCATATGCTGATTTTCCAGGCTGATTTCACATGCTGATTTTCCAAGCAAATACAACGTCTATAATCTCAATATAACCTTACTGTCCCTGCAGCTGTCAATATATTTTTTGTATTTTCTTGTAAAGGCAACATCTAACCGAATATAGATTTATTTCAAAACATTAGCTCCTTCTGAAGATAAATGATGGTGTTAAAAAACCGTCGAAAGATTATAATGAACCAAGGTACGTGCTTGAAATCGACATTCAAGTCTTATTTTACCTATACTCGAAAATAGTTGCCTTAAACAATAAGTGTTATGTATGTACGTATGTATGTATGTATGTATGAATATATATATATATATGTATGTATATATGTATTTATGTATATATGTATGTATATATATATATATGTATGGATGTAGATATGTATGTATATATGCATGTATGCATATATATTTATGTATGTATATATGTATATATATATGTATATATGTATGTATATATGTATGTATATATATATATATATATATATGAATGTGTATATATATATATAAATATGTATATATGTATGTATATATATATATGTATATTTGTATATCTGTATGTATGTATATATGTATGTGTATATGTATGTATATATGTATGTATATATGTATGTGTATATGTATGTATATATGTATTTATGTATGTGTTTTCTTAGTTTATACATTTTTTTTCGGTTACAGATACAGAGGCTGACGCATGAGCACAAGAATGCGGTACCCAGTGAGAATCGAACTCCCTATTTAGCAGGAATGGTCTGCTAGTCATGGTCTTTAACTTTTACCTGACGAAAAGACCCCTATATTTTATCGTTTTGCGTGTATACCCGAGGAGGAAGGAAAGGGAATAAAGAAAGAAAGTCAACAGAAAGGGGAGAGAAAAAAGATAAAGAAAGAATCTCGAAGAACAGAAAGGAAGAAAGAAAGAAAGAAAAACGAAGAGAGAGAGAGAGAGAGAGAGAGAGAGATAGAGGAATCCCCCCCACAAAAAAAAGAAAGAAAAAAAGGAAAAAGAAAACATGGAAAGTGAAAGGGTGTAACTATAAAGACAACCCAGGATACGGATGCATTAAAACTCGTACGATTCCGAACAGTAGGCGTGTATTTGACATCTCAACCTGCCTTTTACATCCATCATCTCTCTCTCTCTCTCTCTCTCTCTCTCTGCTTCTTGTATGAGTTCCTCGCAGACCGCTCCAACCATTTCCAATTCCAGCGATTGATCCCTGCCATCTCTTATTGGCTGGCACCAGGAATTTTTATTCCCTTCTTTATCAACAGACCCCTATCCATGCCTCGCCTTTCGTGATACAACGGGGCCAAGCCAGAGTTACATTAGCTGAAGAATGTTGATGCCTGCTAACCATTCTTAAAGTGTTCTGGGCTGGCGCGGAGGGCGGCGGTTGGGAGTGGAGAGTAATGGCGAAAGGTTAGGGATAGGCTGGCAATAGTGGCGGTGACGGTGGTGATTGAAAGGGGTGTCGGACCCTGAAGCCACCTCCTTGCTGCTCCCGTCTCCACCTCTTCTCAAACCGATCCCCCACTTCTCCATCAGCTTTCGGCTTCCGCAAAGAAATCTCCGTTCTACCCTCAGCGTCAGAGCGAAATCGCTTGGGTATTCGACGTTCACACAGCATAAAAATAAACTCTACTTGTTTAGACCCTGCTGAATATAATAAGGCTTTTTAAAAATGGCAGAACTTGACAAGAGAAAAAATTATGAATTAATAATAATAATAATAATAATAATAATAATAATAATAATAAATAAATAAATAAAAATAATGGGCGATTAAACTGTATGTGTACTTTCAATCAAAAGATACACATAACGTAGATACGCGTGTATTAGTTGACTTCATGACTCTGAATATTTTGGCGTGAATTTTAACCCCATCAGAAAAACATTACCTGTGTATTGTGCAACTGGTCACTGAAAATGCATGGTTTTTAGCTTCTTCAAAAATTACCTGTGTATAGCGCGCTCCCCTATTTTTTTTGCGTAAAAAACTGATCAAAAATGAAAATTGAATTTTAACCCCTGCAGAAAAAAAAAAATCCGTGTACAATGCTATCGGTCACTGAAAATACATGAATTTTAAACTCTTCCAAAAAAAAATAACCAATATATAGTGCGCTCCAACCCGCACTATTTTGCGTAAAAAAAAGGAAACTGATCAAAACTGAAAACTGAATTTTAACCCTTGCAAAAAAAAAAAAAAAAAAATACCAATGTATAAAGCAACCGGTCACTAAAAATGCATGATTTTTACCCCTTCAAAAAATTACCTGTGTATAGTGCCCCCACCCTATTTCTTTGCGTAAAAAAATGATAAATAACTTGCTCTATTCTCAAATATATAAAGTAATTTATGAACGATTTAAAATAATTATTCAAAGCTTTTAGAAATTTATTTAAGCCTATGTCCACCATTATTAAAAAAAAAATTCCTCGTAGATATTTCAATACATATCCTTTCAGCAGAGAGATGAGCCTCCAAATCTTCCAACCTTTAATCACCATGACATCTTGGGAAAGACGATGGAGTGCTTTCCCGTTACCTTCTCCACGATTTTAAGTCCAGAGCTGCTCTTTCTCTACACTGGCTATAATCCAAGTTTTGAGAGCGCTGTCTACCTTACCAATTAGCCAATCACCAGTGTAGGGAAGAGACAGATTCATGCCTTTCTTAAAGGGATAATGTAAAGTGGGTGTAACAAGTTCGGTTAGAATTTGAATTCGCTTTATCGATTCCATTTACCTGGAAAATAACTTCCTGTTAAGCTACATGCACGTCCGACCTCAGTATCGAATATTACAAAAATGTATTTTATTTAATCGTAGGTGTTAAATATATGATAAATTGGCGTTAAAATATATATCTAATGTTGGATAACACAGCCTAACAAAACATGCAAGACTTAATTGGTTTGGTTTGGTTTGGTTGTTTTTGTTTAGCGACATAGCAGCCTCTATAGGTTATTTAATGCTGAAATCTAAATAATTTGATTGGTATGGTTCGTTAGCCTCTATGGTTTATTTAAAGCTGAAATCTAAATATTTTGATTGGTTTTGGTTTAAATTTTTAGCGACATAAATCTAAATAATTTGAAATCTAAATAATTTGGTATGGTTCGTTAGCCTCCTCTAAATATTTTGATTGGTTTGGTTGGTTAAATTTTTTTAGCGACATAACATTCTATTTATTTAATGCTGAAATCTAAATAATTTGATTGGTATGGTTCGTTAGCCTCTATGCTGAAATTAAAATTTTGATTTTTAGCGACATAACATCCTCTATAGGTTATTTAATGCTGAAATCTAAATAATTTGATTGGTATGGTTCGTTAGCCTCTATGGTTTATTTAAAGCTGAAATCTAAATATTTTGATTGGTTTGGTTGGTTAAATTTTTTTAGCGACATAACATCCTCTATAGGTTATTTAATGCTGAAATCTAAATAATTTGATTGGTATGGTTCGTTAGCCTCTATGGTTTATTTAAAGCTGAAATCTAAATATTTTGATTGGTTTGGTTGGTTAAATTTTTAGCGACATAACATCCTCTTTATTTAATGCTGAAATCTAAATAATTTGATTGGTATGGTTCGTTAGCCTCTATGGTTTATTTAAATGAAATCTAAATATTTTTTTAAAAGCGACATAACATCCTCTATAGGTTATTTAATGCTGAAATCTAAATAATTTGATTGGTATGGTTCGTTAGCCTCTATGGTTAAATATTTTGATTGGTTTTTTGGTTAAATTTTTTTAGCGACATAACATCCTCTATAGGTTATTTAATGCTGAAATCTAAATAATTTGATTGGTATGGTTCGTTAGCCTCTATGGTTTATTTAAAGCTGAAATCTAAATATTTTGATTGGTTTGGTTGGTTAAATTTTTTTAGCGACATAACATCCTCTATAGGTTATTTAATGCTGAAATTTAATTTGAATGGTTCGTTAGCCTCTATGGTTTATTTAAAGCTGAAATCTAAATATTTTGATTGGTTTGGTTGGTTAAATTTTTTTAGCGACATAACATCCTCTAACACCAAAATCTAAATATTTTGTATGTAATTTTATTCTTTCAGAGTAAAAGTATGTTTATATAGACATATATTTTGTAGACAATCTATTGTTGGTGATTTTACTATTAAAATGTATTTTTAGTGTTGCATTGATTATCATTTTGCCATAGAAATGCTTTTTTTTTTTTTAAAGCGTTTCACCCAAGCAAGACGGCAGGTGTGCCACTAGCACGCAAGGGGTTACAGAGGTGTAGAGAACAAGAGTAAAGAGGCGTGTTTGGGGAGAGGATAAAAAGAAGGACTGGGAACAAGATCAAGGTATCAGATGTCAATTGACATTACACTTGAATATTTGAAGATTATAGTTATCAGGGAAGCAAGCAAGAGGACGAGAATTCCACAGGCGGGAAGTGCGAGAAAAGCAGCTATTTGAGTAGAAGAGACAGTTACATTTAACCGTTTCGACAGTGAAAGGGTGGGACCGAGATGCAAAACTTATTATAAAAATGTACTGTTGAATTCATTTTTTTTGGTGGGGGGGTCACTATTTACCCATAACTGGGACCCTAACAGGTGCTACCACCCCGGTGGGAATAATAGCAGAAGCTCCAATTTCCGGATTATAGCCCTTCCTGTCGGATGCAGTTACACTACTTGATTAAAAAAAAATACATTATTCTGATGAACGACATGATAGAAAAATAGTTTTATCAGACAAAAAAGCGGACATTGAATGATAAAATGAAAAAGTAAAAATCTTAGTAATTGTTTTATTCAAGGAATCACTTTTATATACAAAAACAGTGGCAAAGAGTAGAGCACACACCAGTAGGAGTTTATATCGAAACGTTAAAGACACTACGAAACTCGGCCTTTAAATTAAAATTTTCATGTTCGATTTATCATGATGAACTGATCCAATCTGAATATAAATATATATTAATACATATACAAATACCTATGTTTAGGCGTGCGACTTACATGTCGCTGGTTGTACAGCTTATCGGCCACAAAGAGATCTACTTTGTGCCCGATGAGCTGGAAAACCAGCGAAACCGAAGTCGTACACCTAAAAGTAAGTATTTGTATATGTATTTTTATTAATATATATCTTTGCTCTGTCTAACTACATCGAGCACTCTTATGTTTACACTTCATGGATGAATTTGAAGATTATTTATTTGCTTGCCTGTCTATGCACGCCAACACGTACGTATACGGTTGCTTATATCTAGTCGTTTGATTTATCCTAATCTATACCTACAAATATATATATATATATATATATATATATATATATATATTGAACAATAAAAAATATTTAAAAAATTAAAATCTTCAGACACTGGGTTGTATATTAATATTCCTTCGTTTTTTTTATTATTTATTATATATATATATATATATATATATAGATAATATTAGTGGAAAATATACATACATATGAAAAAATATATCGTATTTACGATTCCAATGGAATAAATTATGACCATGGAATATTAGTGTTTAAACCTTTTATATATATATATATATATATATATATATATATATATATATATAGTATATAATTGGTATATACGGAAAGAATGTAACAATGTTTCCCCTAGCGAAGGATCGTTAATTAATTTGAAACATTTAAAACAATTTATTTTATCTTCAACATCATCACTTGATAAGACACCGAGGGTGTTGAAACAAAATGGCTATTTTTGTAGTGATTTTATAGCATACTTATGTTATAATTTTTTTTAATTATATATATATATATATATATATATATATATATATATATATATATATATATATATATATATTAGGTATTTAACCTGCATAAAATTAAAATAAAATTTAACTATATTAAATTTGAAGTAGGCATTTACGAAACAGGGTGAAAAATATCCCAAGTAATACATCGGTAAGACATCTTGGAATTTAAATGACAGATATGATAGCAAAATTGAACATAGTGTGCGACCTTTTCGCTCGATAACTCAATTATGATTGAGTATTGAGTTCGATACATTACAGATTATTGACCTTGTGCTACTCTTAGTAAATCGCTATATGAACACGAAAAAGATATTTAAAAAAAAAAAAATATACTCAATGAATTAGTTGTTTATGATAAAAGGTCGGATCATGATTTTAACTTGAATGCGGTTCTATTTAAAAAAAAAAACGCAGAAATTTATTAAGTAAAAATATATTGCAAACGCACTAATCACAGAATAATCTACAGCCGGTTGACGTTAAACAATATAAAACTTATCTTCTTTTCTCACAGAATTACAACGAAGTGGAACAATTAGAAAGAAAAACAATTAAAATAAAAGCCATAAAACAAGTTGAATTAAATAGGCGATGTTTAATATCTACAGACATCAGACGTCAACATTTAAATGCAAAGACTGCGCCTATCTGTACGTTTAACGTTTCGTAAACAGCGTTTACGGCATTTTTCTCTTTCAGCTTTCATATATAAGATGGAATCCATTAATAAAACCGTTTTTAGTCTTAATAAGTAATTTCCCGGGGCGAAAAGCGTCACTCGAATGTTTCCTATTCACATTTTGCCATTCAGTCGTCCATAATTAATTACATAAAATACTCACAAATGTATAGTTTTATGTGACTGGGTCTTTTTGTCGGCTGCGACTGTATTTTTCACAAATTCATCACATACTTCAGCATTTTTCTTGACTATATATATATATATATATATATATATATTTTAAATTTGGTTTGGTTTGTTTTGTTTTACGGCATATCAACCTCAATGGGTTATTTAATGTCGACAAAATTTTCATTGTTGCTAATATTTTTTTTTCCCAAAAATCTATTTCTGGTAATATTTTTTCCTTCAAAAATCTATTTCTAGTAAAATTTTTTCTTTCGCTGGTAATATTTTTTTCAAAAAATGTACTGCTGGTAATATTTGTTTTCCAAAAATGAATTTCTGATAATACTTCTTTTTTACAAAGTATTTCTGGTATTAAAACCTATTTTTACACTTTCATAGTGTTTTGACCACAGATTGGGAGTTAACTATTTGCCCATAGCTGGGAACCTAACAGGTGCTACCACCTTGGGTCAGGTTGGACCTGGGAACACCAGCAATGAAGAGGTGGTTCAACGCTCTTCAAAACCTTCTGATCAGAGGGCTTGCTGCTGGACGTAGTCTATCGTCATACCCAGGACGGTTTTTTTCAGAAGAAATTAAGAATGGCACCAATTTTATTTGTATTTATTTATTTTTAATCATTCCAAGCCAAACAAAGCAATAAAGACACTAAGATGCAATATCTATGAATATGTTATAGCCTATCTATTTTGCTACTTATCTCTATATATATATATATATATATATATATATATATATATATATATATATATATATATATATATATATATATTAGAACGTTCGATTTCTGACCACGAGGCCCGGGTTCGAATCTCACCACGACTGATTTGTCAGGAAGTAGACTTCCTGATGTTATCGGACTGGAGGGGGGATGATTCCAGCGTGCGGCACATTTGGAAAGTGTCAGAAAACCATACCATCGGTTGACCCAAACCTTGTAAGTGAAAATGGATAGACGGAGCCTTGAGGGCCGTCGATAGCTGTGCTAGCACGAAGTCACATGTCATCGTAACAGAGTTTGTGAGTGTGCTGGTTTTGTACAGATTGTTGATCACGCTAGATAACACACTCTCTCCCAGAAACTGTAACTAAGGTCTGCCCAGCATAGTTGCAGTATAAACCACAGGTGGGCTCTGTGTGTGTTGAACAAACACAAACGTGCCATAGCGAGCGTCTCCAATAGGAATTGGCTAGCCGCCCAAATAGACCGGTATCTTCGAGTACAAGCGGCCAGCTATTCTATCTATCTATCTCTCTCTCTCTCTCTCTCTCTCTCTCTATATATATATATATATATATATATATATATATATATATATATATAGATAGATAGATAGATAGATAGATAGATAATATAATATAATATTAAATTTGCGTCCAGGATCTTACAATATATCACCATTCATTGCAGATTTTCTGTTGGCACAATGTTGGTCAGTCAAAAACAATGTTGAGAGAGAGAGAGAGAGAGAGAGAGAGAGAGAGAGAGAGAGAGAGAGAGAGAGAATTTAGATGAATTTGGCTAGATTGAAAAAAATATTCTTTCAAAATTTTTTAAACTGCCAGCGTCTCTCGTTTCGTGCGCATGTGTAGTCGTGGCAACATCAACGAAGCCATTGCTAACGGATGAAACGCGTCACAATCTTTTTCCAGTTTGTCATACTATTTTCTGAAAATATATATATATATATATATATATATATATATATCGAATTCCATTCGAATCTATTACATGCACTTACGTGCTAGTACCCTTAGGAAAGGTATGAATCTCTTCTACCTCTCCAGCAATGCGTAAATAGCAGGATAGGATGGCACCTGGTCTAGGGAGAAGGGCAACTCTGAATTCAAAAACCTGCGGAGGGTCGTTTGGGGACCTCGTGGCACATAATGCACCAGGTCTCTTTATTCAGCCCTTCAAAATTGTAGTTGGTTCTGCACAAATCCTTCAACATTATACTCAAATCATATGTGCTGGCGTCTGAGCTGTCAATTCCTAGGAACTGAGCTGCTTGACCCTCATACGTCGAATCACACACACACACACACACACACACACACACACACACACATATATATATATATATATATATATATATATACGCACACAGCTTCAGTCACTTTCACATCGACGTAACGTACAGCTTTAATATTTTCGTATTTTCATAGATTCAGTAGCTGTCTATATTTCTGAGATGAGGTATTTTGTACACTATTTACATTGTTCGGACTATCTTCCTCATCTTTATTGCCATATTTATCACAACTCTTCAGGAAGTCTTTATTTCGTTAGCTGGGGTAGACTGTTCTAGTTCCACGTGCCATGTCTAATGGATGCCAGTTATCAGTTATCTCCCTTTAATTACCCTCTGAAAGTTTTCTACTGCCTTAACCAGGTATTGAACACACACTCTTTGGGTCGTGTCATTGGATCTAACTAAAGCCTTTATCCACTGTTCCATGTGTCCTTGAGGACATCTGTGTATTAAATCCTGGTATTTATAAACCTAAGAATGCCGTGGCGTACAACATCTGAAACGTGATAAATATGGCAACAAAGATGAAGACGATAGTCCGAACAATGTAATTTTCATAGATTACCAAGAAAATATTTATATAAAAAGCATAGATTATGTCGGTGTGAAAGTGACTAATGAGCCTTCTTCATTAGGACGTCGACTTTATAAATTTAAGCACAGTACTGCATTGGCAGGAATATCATTGAATTGGCTGGTGGAGAAGAGACTTACAACATCTGATATTTCCAAGCAGTCACCCGTCTAGGTACTGATCAGGCTGGGCCTTGTTTAACTTCGGTGATCGTACGGGAAGTGTTGTTTCAACGTTATATGGTCATAAGCTTAGTATAAAGCAGAAATTTAGTCTGTGGTTTGTTGAAGAGACAAAAATGTACCTGATGTTTTACATGATGTTTTACATACTGAAGCTCCTAACGATTGAAATTTCACCCACTCCGCGTAAAACTCTGTATTTTTCTCTATTATTTTGCATGCTGACGCCGATCGGAACTAAAGTTGGATATTTTGTGAGATCAGCACACTTTTAATATATTTTCTCTGTAAATTCTTCTCACTTTTAATCAGACTATTGAAATTCGATCCCGACTGGCATTTCTTAGGCTGAAATTGTAACTATTTACATAATTCAGACTGTTGTCCTCATCTTTATTACCATATTCACGACGTTTCGATCAGTGTACGCTCCGACCTTCTTCAGGTGATATACGCTAGAATTTCGAACCGTTTATTTAGTCGAAATTGTTATTAGATGTATAGATAGATCCCTACAAGTGATCCTTGCAATGATTTTTGAGATTTCTGGATGTTTCACTGATGCATGTAATTGTAGATTTTGTGTAAATTATCTTGAATATTCCTGTATCTGGTTTATTGATGTTGCTATTCCGTTAGGTGATGGCAATAGATTTTAAAGTTTAAGACGAGACGCTGATAAATTTTAAAACAAAGTGAGATAGATTGTTTTCGATGGTAGCTGATATGGAGTTGACGGCGAGAATTATGGGCCTATTTTGGTAGGGTTGTTGAGATTATTAATTTTGCTATTTTCCTTGTATGAATGTTGTATGCTTTGTGTTTAGCATTATACGAGAATTTATTCAGGTATCTCCCCTCCACTATATATATATATATATATATATATATATATATATATATATATATATATATATATATAAAGCAAGGAAAACCTATCTAGGATTCACCTGAACGGATCTTCAGAGTAAGCTGGCACTGGATGATTTGTTTCGCCCTCTTCAAATGTTTTTATTTATTTATTTATTTATTTATTTGTCAAACTTTTTTCAGGTACCGATTTTTTTTTTACATATCTGCAAGTTGTGCTATCCGAATTTTTTTCCAACCGAGTGTTACTATATTATTATATATATATATATATATATATATATATATATATATATATATATATATATGGGTAAAAATCTGTGAGTAAGTAATTCAAGGAGGTCCTAATAAAATTTGTAAAGTGTATACTGCAAAGCTTGATATTCGCACCAGAAGCTCGAATACGAACATTTCAGAGTGTTTGTGTGTCAATCTGAGGACAGTGGAGAGGATTCAGAAAGAGTTGGACGAGTTTAATGGTGATTACGAAGGTGTTTGGAGTGAACACTAGTGATGGTGATGTCATGCCTCCATTCATCTTCCCATCGGGGATCAAACTCAACATGGAGGCCTACATCAAGTGCTTACATGAGATAGTGCTGCCTTGGGTGAAGATAGAGGTTGCTTGAAGAAACTATATCTTGCAACAGGACTCTGCACCATGCCAGAGAAACAGGAGAACACAGTCAAAGCTGTCAGAGAATTTCTGCGACAACATCATCCCTTACATCTGGCCACCTATGTACGCAAACTGCAATACGCTTGATTATTATGTGTGGGACGCAGTTGAGCTCCCTGTAACAGCAAAACTGAACTGAGGGCAAGGATTATGGCAGCATTCACCAACTTCCGATTTCATCTAGAGACCAAGATTGAAGCCTATGGCGATTTTATTAAACAAAATTACTCTATAATATTTCAAGAATTTTTTTTGTAATTTTGGCAAATATATCTGTCAAAATGAGGTGTTAGTGTTATTTATATTTTTGCGTAATTTAGACGATAATTTATATATATATATATATATATATATATATATATATATATATATATATATATATATATATATGTATATGTGTGTGTGTGTGTGTTTGTGTAGAGCAAACACAAAATGTGCCAGAACATGCGTCTACAATAGGGATTTTCTAGTCTGTCTAGTATACGGATATCCTCGGATATAGTATAGCCTTTTATATATATATATATATATATATATATATATATATATATATATATATATATATATATATATATATATATATATATATATATATATATATATATATATATATATATATATATATATTGTATATATATATATATATTATACAACAGAATTACCTCATGGTTATAAACTATTTCAGCTGACGCCAAGTACGTCAATCTTATTCAGCCCTGACGGTGGACTGTATTTAGTGTCGGAACTAAATTTAAAATTCAATATTTAACAAAGACAGCAGTTGAAAAATTGATAGAGAACCTACCCATATTGAAACCTTGCCAGGACAGACTGAACAAGTACGGGTAAAGGGAGGGCGGAAGTTATCTGTCTTGAAAGGAAAGAAGCTTCACAAATTCAACCCCGATATTAACCTTAAGACCCTAAATTAGGGTTATAAGAAAAATAAAGGATAACTAAAGGAACGCCGAAAAAAGGAGTTTTATAAAATTAATTTTTTTAATTATTTATAATATAAAAAAAATAGTTTTCACTAAAAAATACTAAAGTAAGCCTGCAAAACGGATTGATTAACAATGAATTGTATTTAAATCGTTTATATTAAGAAAGAATGTATTACAAAAATTAATATTGTTAATGAATAAAATTCAATTCAAATTCAATGATAAATACATTATTCATTTAAAATTTTAAAGATAAGTAAAATTATTAAACCATACCCACTAATATATATATATATATATATATATATATATATATATATATATATATATATATATATATATATATATAAAACCAAAAGAATAACTTTTAAAAGATTTTAAAATATAAAGATAAAGGATTGAGTAATGAAAGAAAATGGATTTCTTAAAGTAGTAGATAATTATAAGATTAATATGTAGAAGGCAAAATATAGAAATATAGTATAAATGAAGATTGAATTCATGACTTCAGGCCGCGAATGCTGGATATTTATTAACATATTAAAAAATATCAAAAAACGAAAAGCATAAATGCTACAATATGAAAATGAAAAACACGTAAAATAAATTAGCTCAAACAAATAAATAAACAAATAAACAAAGAAGCCACTCCCGCAAAGAAAACCGCCTGAATAGATTACCCAAAATACACTACTGACCCATATATATAAATAACCGAGGAAAAATCCAGCATTCGCGGCCTGACGATTGCGTCCAGCATGAAACAGCCTGTCTCCTTTGAGTGTTGACTTCAATGTTTACTTTTATATTAGGTTGGTGCAAAAATAATGACGTAATAATGTCGTTTTTTGACCTTAAAAATACGTCAAAAAACGACATTATTACGTCATTATTTTTGCACCAACCTAATATTTATATTTACATACAATCTATCTCTGATATTGAGCACTTCATCCCCTAAATATAGTACACCTTAAAACTATATTTCTGCATATATATATATATATATATATATATATATATATATATATATATATGTATGTATGTATGTATAACGAAGCATAGTCGATATTAGTAAACACCAATCGTGATAAAGTTGGCAATTAAAAATTCTCAATACATGTTAAATCCTACAAAATATCTCCTTCTAATAATGTGGTGGGGGGATAGGCCAAATTCGCACTTTACCCCCTTCTTTTTTTTCCGAAAGTGAGTGTTTCCTAAGAGCTATAAATTACTTTTTTTTTCATTCATACCACCCGTCATTATTTGCGATCCGTTATTCAATAGTGAACCTGTATTTAGAAACCTCAAGATCGCCAATTTTTCCTCCTGGGAAAATTTTAAAAGTTTCTTTCCCCGCATTAACTCTGATTTTTCCTTACAATTTTCCATCTTATTTCCGATTGGGTGTTCTGTTAATCTTTTATTTTCCAGATGTATTTAGACCCAATCTAAACAATATTAATATAATTCATCGTGGCTCTGTATACGCTGTTGTCAGTCAAAAATTGTCCATTTAAGGGGCAATTTTCAGGTTTTCTACAATTACAGGTTTGTGTTTTACAAGTAGATTTACGCTCAACATTTTCTGGTTATGCCCCTTAATAATTCGCAATTTTCTAGGAGTAGATAGGTTCGCTTATTGTTCGATTCACAATTCCTACCCGGTTTTTTGAACAGGAGTAGAAGGTTTATCCTTTGTTTCCTGTTTAGGACCGGGTTTCAGATTCCTTCAACAACCTTCTTATTCTCTTTCCCTTTCAGTCGAACCTTGCGTTTTAGCAGAATTGCCACCTTTCTTGATGTTAATTGATTAAAATGAATATTGTTCTACTATTCCGTCGTTAAGGTTTAATTCTAAATCAAAATATTCACCTGTTTTCAAAGGTTTAACCATAGCGATGTTTAAAGTCTTTAAATAATTAAAACAGATATTTTTTCTGATTTTATCAATTTTCTACCGCTGTTCTTTTCAATTAATATCAGGGTCTGTATATTCCGTTATTTTCTTTATCTGTTATCTCTCTCGGTTTATTTCATATGAAATATTATTCAAAATGTTAGCCGTGGTGAGATCAAAATCAAAAATAATTTTCAATAAAACCTCGGACGTTTGGTCATATTTTGGTAGGTCAAGAAATTTTAGCAAAATCTCATAGATAAATATAGTAAACTTAAATAGTTAGTAAGATAGACCTGCGAGCTTGATAGTTTTTAAATATATGAATACAATAGATGCATATGAAGAGCTCAGATAGGTAGATAGGTAAATAGATAAAAAAGAATAGAATGAGATAGATACATAGATAGATAGATAGATAGATAGATAGGTAGATAGATAAGAGAGAGCAACAGATAAATTGCCAAAAGAAATAAGATAGATAGATATACCTGAAGAAGCAAAAGAAATAGATCTAAAAAACAAAAAAGTAAACTAGCTCGCTAGCTAGCTAGTTAGATATATAGATAGAAAAATCTCAAAAAACAACGGAATTAAGATAGATAGATTGATAGATAGATAGATATATAGATAACAAATTGAAATAGATAGATAGATAGATAGATAGATAGATAGATAGATAGATAGATAGATAGATATATAGATAACAAACTGAAATAGATAGATAGATAAATCTGAATAAACAAAAAAAGTAAGATAGATACATATAAACTGACAAAGAAATATGATAGACAGATCTGAAAAAACAAAAACGTAAGCTAGCTAGCTAGATAGATAGATCCATAGATAAATAAATCTGCATAAACAAAAGATAGATAGATGGATAGATAGATAGATATAAGCTGGCTGAGATAGATAGACAGACAGATAGATAAATAAATCTGAATACACAAGACAAGTAAGATAGATAGATAGATAGATAGATAGATAGATAGATAGATAGATAGATAGATAGATAGATAGATATGAGCTGACTGAGATAGATAGACAGACAGATAGATAAATAAATCTGAATACACAAGACAAGTAAGATAGATAGATAGATAGATAGATAGATAGATAGATAGATAGATAGATAGATAGATAGATAGATAGATCTGAATAAACCAGAGAAGTAAGATAGATAAATAAATAGATGTTTAGATAGATAGAGATGAGCTCACTGAGATAGATAGATAGATAGATAGATAGATAGATAGATAGATAGATAGATAGATCTGAAGAAATAAGATAGATATTTATAAACGGGTTTACAGGGAATAAAAGAATGGGATAAATAGAAACGAATTACAAAATGAATGAACAAAAAAAAAATGTCGAAGTAAAATGTTTGATTGCAATCATTGTGTTCCTAATTATTTGCCATCGCAGTAATTATGGAAAGTGCGTAGTTAATGAAATGATTAAGAATGATTACGACCCGAAATAATATTTGTTATTGGATAATGATCAGAACGCAGTGATTAATGCCTTTGCTATGAGACACTAAACGTACCACCGTCACTACGACTTTGCTTTTACCTCTCCCCTACCGTCTCTTTGCCTTCACTTCCTGGATCTGTAGTTATCGCGCATTCTTTGATACACTTGCAATGGCTGGCATTCTAGTTGATGCCTGTGCAGGAACCAGTACAGATCTGCTGCTATTGATTCTACTGATTTTCTTCTTCTTCTTCTTCTTCTTCTTCTTCTTCTTCTTCTTCTTCTTCTTCTTCTTCTTCTTCTTCCCTTACTACCACTACTACTACTACAGGAATTTTGCTTTTTAAAATGACTTTTGCGTTTCTAGTGTTAGTGCTTTTTGATAAAGTGATAGTTGGTATATGACATCGCCCAATTGACTAAAGTCTATATTGCAAAACGAACCCCGTAGCAAATAAAATAAAATAATTCACAAAAATACAATATATTAATAAATAAGAGTTAACAAAATAATCACTATATTTCAGCAGTTACTTATCTGTTTGCATCTCCAGGCGAATAGATATCCGTACGCGGAAGATAACAATTTGGGCAATAAATTTTATTCAATTCCTCCACAATAATTATCTTTTTTGATCTCAAAATACTTAATATGTAAAGTTATGTAATGAGAAGGTATTATATTTTCTAGCTTATCAGACACATGTTGCTCTTCATTTTAAATTAAATTTTCAAAAACACTTTAAACATATAACGTTAAACATTATTTTTTTCTAAGCTAACTTCGTTTTTCATTATATTTTAGACAACCTTCATTCTATGTAATCTGTAAAAATTAATTTAAATGAAAACATTTATCATATATCTCAATGAAATATATCAATATTTCTTTGGTTCTTATCGAGATGGTCATTCTTCAAATATTCGGTATCTTTAAACATTTTGGGATTAACGAACAAAATATCGGGGTTAAATGAGTACTTTTGTTTCGTTACATATCGAAAGACTGTGTCATTCGTCAGTTTTTATTTTATTAGGTAATTAAGCAATTTTCCTAAACTTGTGTAAAGAACGAATATATTTTTCATCAAACTTCTACCTTTATATATTTTTAAATTCTCTGGTTTTCTACCGTATTGAGCGTCTTTCAGAATATATCTTTTTTAAGGACAATCCAAGAACCAATTCAAGTATCTTTGCAAACTACAATGTTAATTTTAAAGCTAGACGCTTTCGATATAATTTCCGTTTTTCTATGCATAGAACAGATTCTTCCTTTTTTCTTTCTTCTTCTTCTTTTCTTCTAATTCTTTTTTTTCTTCTTTTCTTTTTCTTCTACTTCTTTTCTTTTTTTTTTCTTCTTCTTTTCTTCTTCTTTTCTTTTTCTTTTCTTTTTCTTCTTTTCTTTTTCTTCTTTTCTTTTTTTCTTTTTCTTCTTCTTTTCTCTTCTTCTTCTGGTTTTCTTCTTCTTTCCTTCTTCTTTTTTCTTCTTTTCTTTTTCTTCTTCTTTTCTCTTCTTCTTCTTCTTCTTCTTCTTCTGCTTTTCTTCTTCTTTCCTTTTTCTTTTTTCTTCTTTCTTCTTTTCTTTTTCTTCTTCTTTTCTCTTCTTCTTCTCCTTTTCTTCTTCTTTCCTTCTTCTTTTCTTCTTTTTTTTTTCTTCTTCTTTTCTTTTCTTCTTCTTCTTTCCTTCTTCTTTTCTTCTTCTTCTTTTCTTTTTCTACTTCTTTTCTTCTTCTCTGTACTGTGACTCTTCAGGTCATGGGCGATCATGGTTCTCCACATTTTCCTGTCCTTTGTACCCCTTCATAAAGTTTGTCTTTTTCTTATCTCTCTTAATCTCTGTTCTACCAATAAGTTCGTTTGGTAGTTTATAGCGCTGTTTCTCCTGTTCGTTTTCATTTCAAAATATCATATGAGTGTCAAATTTCCCCAGCCTTCTTTTCTAATTATGAGAAATTTTAACGGTCTCTTTCCGATGATGATATTGTCCAGCATTCACTGCCATATAGGAAGACGGATTAGAGTTCTTCATTAATATATAGTGTTATAGTTGTGTGTGGTATTCCTTTGTTTTGTTGTTTTTGATAATATAGGATATTATTTTTTCTGCTGAAAAGTAGTTCTTTTGCTAAAGCTCAAAATATTCGTAACTATAGTGTCAATATGGTAATGTTAAAAAAGTAATGAAAACCTGTTTGCTTATTATTTTCTTACTTCTAAGAGAATGACAATGACCGGGAGAACAATAATGAAAATCGGCCGGAAAAAAACAAAAGAATATGAAGAAATAAAATAGAATAAAACTTCAAATTCTTGCAATTAGACTGGGATTCAGAACCTCCGTCTAGTCAGCCGTACTTATTGGAATAATTCTTCGAATGGGCGGCAAAATCTCTACATCTAACTCCACTAACTTCTACCTAAGAATGAAATCTCCAACTGTGTCTAATGGAATCATTTTATTTCTTAGTACTCAGCTTAGTTTTTGGAATGCTTCCTTGGTTATCCCAATAGGCCTTCGGATTTCGGTGTCACATTTTCGATCTTCTGTTAAAAGACTTCCCAGATATATAAATTTTTGAAAACTGTCAAAATAATAAAAAAAATTGGATATCACATGTAACTAGAGGAGAAAACAATGACATAATCAATTCTAAATCTTATTTTTCCTGTTTTGCAAGGTTTCGCTTGTATCCTATTTTCTTAAGATATTTGAAACAAAGATACTACAATGAACCAAAAGGAAACTATCAATAGCTTTGGTGTCATGGCTTAAAGTAGAAAGAGGTTTATTGTGATTTGCGTCACACGATCTCTCTCTCTCTCTCTCTCTATCTATCTATCTATCTATCTCAGTCTCTTTCTTTCTATATCTATCTATCTATTTCAGACTATTTAATATCTATCTATCTATCTATCTATCTATCTATCTATCTATCTACACACAGACATACAGACACACACACACATATATAAAATTGGACATTGAAGTCAAATATGTATTTGTGTGTGTGTGTGTGTGTGTGTGTGTGTGTGTGTGTGTGTGTGTGTGTGTTTAAAGAAGAGAAACCGCAAGCGTTTTTTGGTTTTAATGTGGATTTTTTTTTTTTTTAAATATTATGCTTTATTTTCCATGATTTTCTTGAGCGTTCAAGAAAGGTATTTGGGTCACTAACACAAAAAAGACAATGTCTCATATTGAGAATATTTAACATCGGAAAACATAAGAAAAAAATTAATTATTTTTAATAATATGTGGAAATCTCCACGCTTTGCCTGATGAAGGTCGCGAGACCGGAAACTCGTGTAGCAAAATTATGGAAAATAAAGCATAATATTAAAAAAAAAAAATACACATTGAAACCAAAAACTTTTGCGGTTTCTCTCTTCTTTTTAATATGTACACTTTTCTCCCGTTGGAACTACTATAACCTCTTCTTTTTATATATATATATATATATATATATATATATATATATATATATATATATCCTTACTATATGTGTGTGTGTGTGTGTGAAAGATCATTCTACAAGTGCTACATACACCATGTAACACAGTAATACCTGTCGCCCCCCATCAGTTTAAGGAGGGTGGCTAGGTGCATTAAAAACAAGAGCTACCAAAAGGATAGATGAACCTTCGTGTAGGGTCATCGGTCATCTAGCTGACTCGGCTTTATACATAGGTACGTAGCCAGTGTGGTCATATCCCGTCGTTGATGGGTAACGGGCTTCCGTGTCTGAAGTCAGCGGAGAGGGTAGAGAGTGCCCTCCCCCGATGGAAGCAACGGCCCTGTGTCCGTTGAAGACATCAGCTGTAGTTTGACCGGTAGAGCGTCGGTTATGCTGAATGAATATGTCTCCGGATTTCAGTGAACTGGTCAGGCACCCAGTAGTGCTGCAACCATATGACCTCTTCTGGTCATGTGACTGATGTTGATGATGTTTCTGATAAATACATCTTCGTAATTACAAATGATAGTTTTTAAAAATGTTATAGTTCCCAAACTAGGATTTAAAATCGACACGTGGAAACAATATATTATCTACCTCTACTTATTGTTCTTTATTTAATCATTTTAAAAGTGGCTTTTAGCGCGGAAAGAGTGTTCGGCATGCTGAGTTCAAAATCCGATCATGGCCGTTGCTTTGACTTTCACTTTCTGTTTCACTTTCACTTTCACTTCCGTAAATTTTCCTTTAGGAAAGGTATAAATCCATTTCTTGTCACTGTGGCTTATCGAGCACGGCAAGCTGGGTCTTTTTAGTCATGGTTGACAACCAGAGAAAGCTAACTCTCAATTCAGAGCTAGCATGGCACTGGGAACTACAATCTCTACTGAAACTACATCAAGGCTGAAGTGAGAACACGTCATCTATTTTAAGTAATTTTTTTATCCCGTGACCCGAAGAGTCGTAGCGACACCAGGTGTACTGCAGTTCGCAATAGAAGTGTTTTTCTTCAGGCAAGATAGCCTGACGGAGCCCAATCCTTTCCAGGCAGGTTCTGAATTTAGAGATGTTCCTTCTCCTAGACCGGTTGCCACTCAAAGCTACAGAACCTGCTATTTACCTGGAAGAAGAATAGGATTCATACCTTTCTTAAAGGTATTTGTCCGTAAGTGAATGTAATGGATTTGACTGGAATTCGAACTCGGTTCTTCGTTTCCTTAATCCGAGCATCCATTTCAACTACAATGCACCGTGCCTCCGTTTTAACTGTAAGTAAATATAAACCCAGTAAACGACAGAAGCGTCCAGTATCTACGATGTTGGGATGGAAAATTCTGACTATGAAGAAGTTATGCTCGAGCTGTCAAATTTTACTTGCATTAATTTCAACTCTTCTTATTAATAATGGCATTGTTTCTTTTCAGGTAAACCAACAACTGACTGTTCAAAGAATTGTGTTTATCTTGTTAAGCAAAAACGTCATCAACAGCTGATATGACGTCATCATCACTACGATACTGCTACCCAGCCAAGTGTTTTTCATGTTAAGGAATAGATGATAATTATATCAAAAGAATATTGAGGTTCATCAACCAGTTCAAAACTATTGTCAAACAAAGCAGCCTTTGAAATCAAGGATTGTGAGCTGGAGCATTTTCCTGGTGAAACAAGACCCCTTTCGTTAGTTTTCCTGGTCGTTTTGTCTTGATAACCTTTCATAACTGCACCAGCAAGTTGGATGAATATTGACCATGTACTTTTGAATATAGTCAATAGACACAAACCCTTCCGTGTCTCAAGAAACTGGAATCACTTTTCCTGCAGATGAAACGACCTCGCTGAGGAGGGGTGTTTGCACTGTATAGATTGTCTCTTTGTTCCTGGCTCAAAGTGATGAATACTCATTCTAGGTTAGGAAACGTTTAGGGAAATCAGATTTCCTGTGATCTGATCATGTTGGTTCACTTTTGATCAGGTGTCAGAATATGTGGCACCTTCGCCATGCCAATTTCTTCGTGCATAATATTATCAGCACTCTTAGGGGATCAACTAATAGTATTAGTTATTTGATTTATAGTCAATCGCCTATTATCTATCACCATATTAACACGATCAATGTTTTCCTTGTTGGGGACAATTGTAGGAGGTCCAAACTTAGGGTCATATTCAGATCTCTCCCTTCTCCTCCTAAATTCAGCCATTTTTGTACTGTTCATAGAGCGCTCTCCCCTAATGTAGAACCAAATCAGCATCATTGTTCTGGGGGTTAACGGATTTTTCCACGGGTACTTGATAACAACACGATGCCAAATTTTGTCCATTTTCAAGAGAAGTCACTATTTGTTACATTTGAAGTTTCCTTTGAACAGTGAGATATCCGTTTACCTGGAAATAAATAATGCAGTCGTTAATAAGAGGAGTTCAAATTAATGCATGCAAGGTTTCACAACTCTAGCATCACTCCTTCATAGTCAGCCTATAAAATGTTCTTTTCCCCCTCGTACACTGGAATATTTTTAGCACAAGGTCTACCGTCAATACATGGTACGGACATCAATCTGAAAAGGATTTTGTGATACTGCTATGGGACTTTGCTGCAAACCATAACAGAACCGTTAAGGCAAACATATCGGAGAAAATGCCTTTTAATTGACATGAGAACCCCCCCCTGTTTTATCGAAAAATATCAGCAAATGATTTTAAGGAATTAAGTAAATAGAAAGGAATTGAAATCCAAAAGAAGTGGCGCATAAAATAACTGATTATCGCTGTCATTTTAGAGGCAAAGTGTATGATCAAGAGAGGTACTGGTAAACAGCATCGGTAATCTATGGAGACACTCTCCACCGGGAAACCAAAAAAAATGTAGCAGCTGATTTAAGCAAACAAAACAACAGCAGCAGCGGCAACAACAACAGCAGCATCCATAATAATAATTATAATAATAATAATAATAATGAAAATAGAGGTATGGATCAAGAAAGGGGACTTTAATGAACAGAATCATTGCTATATACTGCACAAAAGTAAGCCTTGATCAAATATGTTAATTTTTATATTGACAAAACTTTGGGGTCACATCGACGAGGTGTAATGGTTAGCAAGCTTATCCCGCTAGAACAAATTGCGACTGACTAGTGAGTTCGATCCTCGATCCTCACTGGGTGCTCCACTCTTTCGGCCTTGTGTCACATCTGAGCTACACTTAGAAAATCATTTTGGGCACCTCAACATGGTGTAATGGTTAGCAAGCTTACCCCTCTATAACAATTGCAACTGAGTAGTGAGTTACATCCTCAGTAGTTGCTCCACACTTTTGGCCCTGTGTCACATCTCAGTTACACTTAGAAAATCACAATATTGACAAAACTTTGAACTCTGCTGTGCAGAATGAGTGAAAAATCGTGAAAGCGGCACGTCGACTCAACGAATGTACCAGTAGAGAAACGACAATATTGCACGTCTTCTACACTGGATGCTATGTTGTCTATGATAACTGGAGTGGACGGACAGGTAGTATGGGAATATACGACTTGCAGTAGTGGAAAATGAGGGTATAAAGCTGCACTGAAACATCACCTTGTAAATATAATTGAATCATAGACATCATGAATGCTCGAGCGGAAAAGAAACTATGTTGTATGATAGCTATAACGGTAACAAATGTCGTAGCGGTAGTTGAGAAAGAAAAGGAGAAAGAGGAAAGATATCAAAATTTGAAACATCAGCGAGCACCCTCGAGGGAGCTTAAGAAAGGTAGAATTTTTTCTCAGTCATTGTGGTTACCCCTGGACAGAAAATGTCTTGCTAAAATTGCGATTCTGATTAGAACTGAGATCTAACTTCCGAGAAAGTTTGTGTCGATGTAGAGAAGTAACATAAATGACATGAACCATAGTCGGTTATTAGGAGTCTCGCCTGATTTATTAAATTACGGCATAAGATGTGGTGGATTTGATTGAAACTAAACAGTAGTCCGTCCTGCCAAGAATAATATTTGGTTATGACCGATTGGCGCTAACCGATGGCTTGCAAAGGGATTATAGGGCTGCTCAGTACATACTTCAGTTAATATATCGCGCATTCAACCTCCCCCACGAAGAGAACTGATGGGAACATCACAACATGGAATTTCATGATAATGTCATCGATAACGTTGATAGGGAAATCCAGGCAAACCGAAAGGCATAACTGAAAAATCATGTCTGCTGATAGATTTTGCGGCTCCGACCGACAAAAACAGATTTTTGAAAATGTTTGAGAAACTAAGCAAATACATGGAGGTAGAAATCATTATCTGCTGTAATTGGATCTTTGGGAATGATATCAAAAGGAACAAACAAATATGTGAATTAAATTCCAAGTAGTCCTAAAATATGGGAACTGCCGATATTCATAATCATAGTCTAGGAATAGAAGAGGTGGATTTATACCGTTCTCAAGTCTGTTTGCGCTTATGTGAAGATAACGAACCCGACTGGAATTGGAAATCAGAGAGTCGATTTTTTCAATTATGAGCCAGTATCTTTTACATCGCACACACATCCGACCTTACAGCACCTGGTATTCCCATGCACGAACTTATCTAGGTACTGACCAGATTCGACATTGCTTAACTTCGGTGATCGTACGGGTACCGGTGTTTCAACGTGTTAAGGCCGCGAAAAATGAAAGATGAAACGGAAAGAATATGAAAAAGGCGAACAAATATAGCCGATTACCTTGAAACGAGACTGAAAGGGAGGGGGAAATGAAAACAGCAGCCATTCCGATCAAATGGGAATCACTTTGAAGAATATGTAACACTCATGCGAAGTCTTTCGAAGAATTGACAATCTGAGAATAAAAATCGAAATCGTTTATACAATCAGAAGAGTGAAGAGAATTGTGAGCAGTTTTAAGAAGACTTGCTGTCGTTTGATCTCAAATGTAATTCACCAAATATTACGCAAATGAAAACGTAAATAATCATTCTTCACAGACACACATACATACATACATACATATATATATATATATATATATGAACGTGTGAATTCTATTTGAATTCAATTTATATATTTTTCTTTTTGGTATTTATAGGCAGTTCATCCTCAGGAATAAAAACTGAGCATTTCCTTTATTAAACCGAAGGTTAAAACAATAAAATACGATAAAAGTAAAAACAAAAAAGGAAATGCCAAAAACAAACAGAAAAGGACAATCTTATCAAGCGAAAAAACCTTCTGAAGTACCTCAGAGCCAAAAACAGAGCAGTTAACATAAAACAAATGAAAAAAAAGGAGTGTATAATATGTAAAAAGCAGGAACTGGAGAAGGAAAGAAAATTCGAAAAAAGAAAGGAGGCAAATCAAATGATTTAGAAACAGTCGTTAAGGAAAATACACAATTATGGTATGTTCAGTGGAAGGAAAGGGGACCAGGAAAGGAAAATGGGTCTAAAAGATAAGCGAGAGTAAATTCGTAATAATAGGAAGAAGCGGTTTCTTGATAAGGTTAAGAGAAAGAGAATCTATGGAATCCATTAAAGATGAATCAGATGAATTCAGAGAAAAAGAAAATCCTGAAGAATTTTAAAAAAAAAGAAAGAAAGAAAGAAAGGAAAGACTGGGTAGAAAGAAGAAAACGAAAAGAAAAATGAATCTAGAAGCATTAAAATAAAAAAAAAGAAGTAACGTTATTAGAAAACGAAAAGAAAAACCACATCTGGGAGCGTTGAAAGAAAGAAAGGAAAAAGAACTAGGGAGGAATTTTCAGAATACGAAAAGAAAAGAAAAAAACGAATCAGGAAACATTGAAAGAAAGAAAGAAAGAAAGAAAGAAAGAAAGAAAGAAAGAAAGAAAGAAAGAAAGAAGTAATGCACGAATAAGCACAGGAAAAAGAAAGTGATGGGAAATATAAAAAGAAAACAAAAAAGAAGTATTATGAAAAGAAAAAAGGAAACAAAAATGAATCTAGAAGCATTGAAATAAAGAAAGTAGGAAATTTATTAGAAAGCGAAAAGAAAAAAGGAAAGAAAAAACGAATCTGGAAAAGAAAGAAAGAAAGAAAGAAAGAAAGAAAGAAAGAAAGGAAAGACTGTGTAGAAAGTTAGAAGAAAACGAAAAGAAAAAAAAGGAAACAAAAATGAATCTAGAAACATTGAAATGAAGAAAGAAATAAAGTTATTAGAAAACGAAAAGAAAAACTACATCTGGGAAAGTTGAAAGAAAGAAAGGAAGGAAAAAGAACCAGGGAGCAAGTTTTAGAAAACGAAAAGAAAAGGAAAGAAGAAAAAAAACGAACCAGGAAACATTGAAAGAAAGAAAGAAAGAATTGGGGAGTAATTCTCAAAAAGAGTTAGGAAAGAATGACTCTGGAAGCATTCAAATAAATAAGTGTATAGACATTCAAGAGGAAAGAATAAGAGAAAAGGAAGGAAATATAGTCTGGAAACATTGAAAGTAAGAAAGAAAGAAAGAAAAAAATCCCGTTTCAAAGAAGGAAAAAGCAGAATAAAGAATAAGAAAAAATATAAATCTCTACTAGATAGGCAAGAATAGAAAGACATTAGAAAAAAACTTAAAAGACAAAAAATGGCGAAAAATGTCGGCAAATAAAGATCAGAAAATGTAAAAAAAAAAAAAAAAAAAAAAAGTGACAATGTTTTAAATTATTACAAAATAGATGAAATTCAGAACGAAATCATAATGAAAAAGAAGACAAAACAAAGAGAACTATTAAACCTATTGTAGGCAATAATTGTGTAGAAAAAAAAAACCCTGAATTATATATATATATATATATATATATATATAGATATATACAGCGATATGATGATAAAAAATAGAAGATAAAAATTCAAGCAGATCCACGGAGATATGAAGCTAGAAACAATTGAAATAACAAATAGATTTTTTTTTTTTTCATCTTTTGTTTTAATGCCAAAGAAAAAAAAGCTCATCAAATGAACGGTTCGCATATCTTTACTCTCTCTCTCCTCCCCCCACACACACTTCATCCCTATTTCTTACTCTCTTTTTAACTGTTCATAAAATCCAAAGCAGTTTGCACATAATTATTGTATGCGTGTTTATTAAAGATGGCCTTCGGGGCTCTTTGGATAATTTTTCCCACCCCGCGTTCTCTCCTTGTCTTTTGTTTAAATGAATGAGTAAGTGACGACGACTATGACTACGACGATTTTTACCACTATTACTAATAATAAGCAGAAGAATAAAAAGAAGACAGTCACTGCATAAAGCAGAACAATGACGATAGTGATAATGTTACTCATGCTTCTCATCAAACGATTTGCATACGCAACAAAATAATATCCGTACAAACAAACGTTAATAATAAAGTCAAGAGAAACAAAGAAATAACAGTGGCAATAATAATAATAATAATAATAATAATAATAATAATAATAATAATAATAATAACAATCATGAGAATATGTATGCTTATTTACATAGCAGTATCATGTGGAAAATGAACTGTGTCCCAGGTAATATAAAAGCTTCCCAGAAGATCGCCCTACGAGGAACATCCCATTCGCCCGACTAGGATCATCCCAACCGGCTCTACAGGATACAAAGTAGGAACAATAACATACGCAAATAATAATAATAGTAATAATAATGATGGTGATAATAATAATAATAATAATAATAATAATAATAATAATAATAATAATAACAACAACAATCATGAGAATATGTATGCTTATTTACATAGCAGTATCATGTGGGGAATGAAGACTGAGACTGTACCAATAGTAATCGGAGCACTGGGCCTCCTGAGAAAGGGAACAGTGTCCCAGGAAACACACAAGCTTCCCAGAATATCGCCCGACTAGGAACATCCCATTCGCCCTACTAGGAAGATCCCACCCACAGGATACAAAGTATTAACCATCACATAAACAAATAATAATAATAATAATAATAATAATGAGAATATGTACGCTTATTTACATAGCAGTATCATCTGAGAGAATGACCTTTATGAAAATTATTGAGAAATTGTCCAAATATAAGGACCTGGAGATCGAGATTAACAGGATGTGGGGAATGAAGACTGAAACTGTATCAATAATAATCGGTTCTCTTGGGGTCGTGGGAAAAGGAATAGTGTCCCAGTTAACATACAAGGTTCCAAGAAGATCGCCCTACTAGGAACATCATATGTACTAAGAAAAGTGCTATCAATTAAATGACAATTCTCCTATAGGGCCTAAGGACCATAGTTTGCACCCGGCTCTACAGGATACAAAATAGGGACCATAACATACACACATATTATAATAATAATAATACACACAGACAGAACAGTTAAAGCTAACCGCCCAGACATTGTTATTAAAGACCACAAAAAAAAGGTGCGTCCTTATTGATATGGCAGTATCTGTGTCTGCAGTGTATCTTTGAAGATCTTCAAAAAGCTGTCAAAATACAAGGACCTTGAAATCAAAATCTCAAAAATGTGGCACATGGGAACATCAACAATCGCTGTTGTAGTTGGAGCCCTCGGATGGGTTGGAAAAATTCCAGTAGACTAATTGAAGGGATCTCTGGAAGCCTATGCCTTAAAAAAATAACAAAAAGTGTTCTCACAAGTACAACCCACACCTTATCAAGGGCTTTATCTATGTAAAATATGTGTTGTTGCTGTTTTTTCTTCTTTAATTGCTCAGTGGAAAATGTCATGATGCCATTTCTGACCTTAGGTTTCTGTTTGGGATCCAGAAAGAAATATGACCCCACGATAAATCAAAGGAAATAATAATAATAATAAGAAGAAGAAGAAGAAGAATACAGTGTTGATAAGGCTTGATGCCATTTAATAATAATAAATGCTGGTTCACCTTCCCTCAAACTCCTTTTGCATATGTCTCTCGTTACTCGTTATTTTCATGGCAGTTGTTCAAACGAGCTACATTTCTTTGTTCCACCAGTTCAGACCTTACCGGCAAGAGCCGCTACTCTGTGGAACAAACTCCTGGGAGGATGATTCATCGATAAATACAATCTTAAACTCTTCAAGTCCAGGCTCAGTCTTTATCTGTCCTGCTTATCCTCATAATCAACACTGATTTCCTCTGCTTTTTTAGGTTCATAAAACCACCTCATGGCCATTCAATGTGGTTTAATTGTCACGACAGATCTATTGCGATTGAATGGCGAGTTCTACACTGGGTGCCCCTTGCTATCGGCCATCTGCTGAGAATATCACCATAAAGCCACCATATTCAGTAAGTCTCAACTTTGAGTGGCTCTTGGGCCTTGTATTTCGTGAACAGCAAAAACATCACGGTCACCAACACAGAAACAAAAGCAACAACAACAACAACAACAACAATAATAATAATAATAATAATAATAATAATAAGAAGAAGAAGAAGAAGAAGAAGAATGAGAGGGAATGAATTAGGAGCCTCAGAAGTTAAAGCGGAAGAAGAAGAAGAAGAAGAAGAAGAAGAAGAAGAAGAAGAAGAAGAAGAAAATGAAAGAGAACGCATTAGGAGCGACAGAGATAATTTAGGACCTTAAAAGTTAAAGTGAAATAATAATAATAATAATAATAATAATAATAATAATAAGAAGAAGAAGAAGAAGAAGAAGAAGAAAGTCAATATGGTCAAGGAAAGATATAGGAAAGTTGAACGGAAGAAGGTTGTCGGGATGATGGTGGGTGTATAGTCAAAGAAAGAAGAGAGAAAATGAGATGTTGTGAGTTTCCCGCGTGTCGGTGTATGAATCAAGACAAACACAGTTGTAGAGGAAAATACTGGTATATTCATAAAAGCAATTAACAATAGAGTGATTAGTAGAACGAAGGTTGGTTAGTACGAAACAATATCCAAAGTCTATAGTCCAACGGTATGTACCGGGTAATCTTATCTGGACTGCTCACGCTGACTCTCTCTCTGACGCTCTGTCACTCTCTCTCCAGAGCTGACTTATATAAGAGGGACCAGTCCATTACTAGTTAGAAGGTGGGTGCGCCCCAACAGAAAGAAAGAAGAACGTTGCGTACAGAAGATGAAGGACTTGGCAAAAAAGATAAAGATAAAGAAAAAAGACATCTCTGCAGTCGCTGCTGCTTAAGACGATGGTAATTATGATGATTATTATTAAAAAAAAAACAACAACAAAAAAAAAACAAAAAAAAAACATTCATAAACTTTTTTTCCAGAGGGCAGATCATAGAAATCGACGTAAAGCGCATCTTTATAAACGGCTTTTGAAAAAAAATGTAAGATCTCCGGCCGATAATTGGATTCAACTAAAGGATAAATTTTAATCCGAACACACAGGATACAACCGCCAATGCTAACAAAAACAATAAAATCCGATAAAAAAAATTGTTTTAACAGTAAACTGCATCTAGATAGAAAGATAAAAATCGGTTAAAATTGCAATGAGAAATAATAATAATAATAATAATAATAATAATAATAACAACAAAGATGAATGAGGATTTATTCTAAGTTGGTTAATTTAACGACATATAATCTCTTATTTTATTACTTAATAATTTATATGAGAAAAGCCACAAAGAATTCATCGATAAATGTAGATACAAGTCCGATTTATACTAGACTAGCAGCATGACCCAGCGTTGCCCGTGCTTGATTCAAAAATCGTACCACTCATACAGCAATCGCTATCACTTGACTTAAAATATTTTTGCCCTTCCTTGCCTTTAAAGGAGTGCCCTTTGCCGTGCTGATCTTGCTACATGCCTTACTTCTTGCCTATCTCATACTGCGAATTTTTTCTAAGCTCTATACTAAACATTAAATCTGTTACGAAAAAAAACTAAACTAAATGAACACAAAAGGATCAGCTTTAAAAAAGGACTCGTAATTGGAAAAACCGAATGAAAAAAGAATGTTAACAACAAATACTTTTTCACATCCAACCCAGTTCTGCGGAATCCGAATCAAGGTTGAGTTTAAGCAAGCGAATGAACAAATTGGAGTAAAGTGCCATGCAGATTTAAATTTTTCCCACTTTTGACGAATGCAGCTATCAATAGTTAACATTCGTGTCAGTCAGTGTTGGCTCTCATGCTGGCCAATAGAATCTCCCTGCCTATTCGTGGCAGCCAGCTATAGGCTCTCACTCTGGCCAGTAGAAAATGGCCGCAAACTACATGAAAACTGCCATAGAAGCATGAAAAAAAATCGATTATTTCCACTATCGATGGGAGTTGGGAAATGCAAAGGCGGCCTTGGCCTTTCCACTAACTTGGAGCATGTGCATGTAAATTTTAGTGCAAATCCGTTGAAAATTGCGGCCGTTGCACACACACACACACACACACACACACACACACACACACACGCACACACACACACACATACACACACACATCCTGCCTTTTGTAGATAGAGATTGAAACGCTTGACATAGGCCCAGTTTATACTAGATTCAAATAGGTGGACGTCGGTCCGATTTGCACTAGATTCAAAAAGGTAGAAATAGGCCCACTTTACACGAGTGTAAAAAAGTAGACGTCGTTCTAGTTTACACTAGAGTCAAAACGATAGTCATCAGTTCAGTTTACACGAGAGACCAAAAGGTAGACATAGTTAGAGTTTCCACTAGATTTGACAATGGAGACATATATATTGTATGCACTGGAGGCAAAAAGGTAGAGAGATGTCTGGTTTGTATTAGAATTAAGAAATGTTAGTACATTAGCTTTAAAAAGGTACAGATTTCGCCACAGAGGAGCGTTTCGGTAAAAGCACGTCAGGCTATATGACGGTTCTGTATAGGATACAGGTTCGATTCCTTTCGGAGGACTTTTTCCATTTCATAATGTGTGACGTCATTTGTTTACATTTGGATACGCATTGAGCAGATATGAAAGCACGTAGGAAATCATGAAAAAATTGTGGTTTAAAAACAGTAAAATCTACCTTGCTAACCGAACGCTCTTTTGTGGCCCAATCGGTAAAAGTACGTCATCATATATGACGGTTCCGTATAGGTTACAGGTTCGATTACTTGTCGAAAGACGTATATTTTATATGAAAATTTCTAGGACATTTAGGCCGGTAAATGTTGTTTAATACTGTTTATTATAAACAGAGCATTTACTTAAATATTTGTATCTATAAAAAAGAATGTATAAACATAAAAATGTCTTAAAATTATTGTCGGACTATGTCCATTTCATTATTCATATTTATTTAATCATTTTCCCCAAAGCAAGGCAATAAAACCACTAAGACACAAATGTGTACATAGTGTGAGAGATTATGAGAAAAAGCAAAAGATTATTAAGGAGTAGGGATAATAAAAGAAAAAGAAGAAAGAAGAAAATGGTTGACATTACCTTTACACTTTTGAAGTTCAAACTTGACTGGAAAGCAAAAAAAAATCAGACGAGGATTCAACAAGCGAGAAGTGCAAGAGAAGAAACTATTAGCATAGAACTTACGGTTGCATCTAGCCAGTTCAACTGCAAAATAATGAGACCTTGCGCTAACCTAGTACTGCGCTTAAATTGATAAAATCTTGGAACCAAACATGAAAGGTATCTGAACAATTACCACGAAAATATTTACACAAATGGCACAGTGAAGCTACATCACGGGCGTTGGGAAATTAGTTGTAACTTTGATGCCAGGCCAGGACCAATAACATTGCAGATTCTTCTTTGTATTTTATCAAGAATCTTTAAAGATATAAGACCAGAACAGATGTGGCAGTAATATTAAATGCATGGATATTATGTAAATGCTATTAGATTAAAATATCTCTATGAAAGAATATGAACAAAAATATTTATGATAAATTTAGTTCTAGGTGTGATAAAAAAAGTAAGACAAAAACATTAAGAAGATCATCGACAACCCCTATTCACAAGAGAACAACATTTTACAGGAATGGAACTACTGATGTTCTGGTGAAAATATTATGAATGTAAAGGAAATATAAGCACTCTCTATGTTAAATATCACTTGACATCAGAATTTCTTTACATAAAATTCATGTTTAAACTTTACCTTAACCTAAGTCTCAATTAATAGCGAAGTAATGTACTGTACTGAATAGAAAAAAAAAGTAATAATAATAATAATAATAATAACAACATCAAAAATAGACTAAACGTTAACATCGAGGGGCTAAAAATCAACAACCCAGAGGAGACACGTGCAGAGGAACAAATGTAAACCAGTTGTGATAATCCCTCTTTGTTACACAAGCAAATAAAGGAAGATAATGACGAATATGAGAGAGAAGTGGAAATGCCATAAAAAAAAATCCGATATAAATGAGAAAATCTAAAGGAAATGGATTTCGAGGAAAAGCCGACAATTCTAAAAGTAAGAAAGAACTGTCAAGTGAAGGAAACCATCAAACTTGCTAGAAAAGCAATTAGAAAAATAAGGGGCGAAATGGAGAGACCGACGAACTCGATACAAATCAATTATCTTATATACGCAGCCTCGGTAACGATCGCAGAAACAACAGGTGAAATGATAAAAACACAACGTAAACGAAAAAGAAAAATGCCAGTCTAGAAAAAAAAAAGAAAAAAAAAAGAAACCGAAATAAATAAACTAAGAGGACAATTGTCACTTGTAAGTGAAGTAGACAAGGGCACCAAAGTGAAAGAAAGTAAAAAGAGACAACTAAAACGAAGACTTGACATAAAAAATAAGACTGACGTACCAAAAGTTCAAGAGAAGCTGAAATAACAAATTCAAGCGAAGGCACAGAGAATCAGACATTATTAAAAAGAAACAGGTTCTTCTGGAAAAAAAGATCTTCAAAGATGCCAAGAAACTATATCGAGAACTTGGAAAAAATTTTAAAAAATTGCTTATTGAAGGAGCTACTTGGATCAAACAACAACAGGAAAAACGCATACATATAGAGCGCCAAAAATGGAGAGATATCAATATTGCGGAAACTATTGCTGCCATCTGCAAAACCAAAAAACTGGAATGCAGCAGCAATAGTTCGAATAGCCAATTTTTGGATAGAAACATATCTAGTATTACCAAGATTTTGCACGGACATACAATGATATAATCATAAAACTAGAAAAATGTCCCAGATTTCTTACAAAAAACAGAAGAGATGCAGAAGCCGAAGAACTATAGACCCATCACCTGCCTACTAACAATGTACAAGATCCTGACTTCTATCGTAACCGAGAGAACATATAACTTCCTTGAGAAAAACAATTTACTCCAAGCAGAAAAGAAGAGATTTAAAAAAGGAAGCTACGGTTGCAAGGACCAACTAATTATCAATAAAACAATATTTGAAGAGGTGAAAACAATGTAAAGTAACTTATCAGCATGGATCAACTACGGAATTCTACACTCATGGATAAAGACGAGTCTACAAATATACAGAGCATTCCCAAAAACGGTCAAATTCATAATGGAGAGTATGAAAAACTGGAAAACTTCATTAAACCTAAACCATACAAACGAGTCATTAACATCGAGATCAATCAACATCAAAAGCGGGATCTTCCAAGGAGATTCATTGTAACCGATACTCTTCTGCCTTGCATTAGAGCCTCTCAGCTGCCTGCTGAACAACAGTAGCTACGGATAAAAGTCACAGAATGGCAAATTGAACCACTTATTCTATATTGATGATCTTAAAGCGTTTTGTCAAGGATGACAACCAGAAGAAAATCCTTTTTCACCATTGGCAAAAACTTTAGCGAAGACATTAATCAAATATGTCAAAGCTATATTCAAAGGCGGTAAACTAACGAAAACTATGGATTTAGACCTTGGTATCAACAGCAAGATTAAGAAACTACACCAAGATGGAACGTACAAATAATCAGCAATTAATGAAGGAGACAGAATAGAAAATTCAATTATGAAGAGAAAGATCCAAAAAGAATGTTATAGAAAAGCACGTTTGATACTAAAACGCATAATGGGGCCAATAAAATGAAGTCTATTAACACCTTAGCTATACCCGTAGTAACATACAACTTCAACATTATTAAATGGAAGTTGAATGACATTAAAAGATTGGACGCCAAGACCAGAAAAATGCTTACCCATATGAGGATGCGTCACCCGAAATACGAAGTTGATAGGCTGTACCTACCAAGAGCTTTAGGAGGTCGAGTTCTAATCCAACTTGAACTAACTCTAAAAACACCAACAATCGGATTGGAAAATTACCTCACAAAAAACAATGACCCTCTCCTACAAATAGAAAAAACACGAAATTCACTCCATCAACAATGAATTTGAACTCTTCAAGAAACAGCTTAATATACTTGAAATCCTCCAAACCAAAAACGAAGCGAATACCATCTACGCCAAATGAGTAAAACAGAAAGCAAAATAACCTGACCAAATAAAATCACAAGAAAAACTGGAAGGACAAGTTGTTGCATGACAAATATACAAAAAGAACGAAAGAAGCAGATGGGGGCCAACAGAAAGCGCATCAGTAGCTGAGGAGTACCGGGCTGAAAACTGAGATAGAAGGCCTAATTGTTGCAGCTCAGAACCAAAGCCTCGAAACCAGATCCTATCACTGTCACATAACCAAGCATGGAACTAACCCGAAATGCAGGATCTGACGAAACTGTTGACCATATTATCTCAGGATGTCCGGAACTGGCGAAAGATGAATATACCCACAGGCATAACAAGAGAGCGACGTGTGTGCACTGGAAGATATGCAAGAAGCACAAAATCGAAACCACTGAGAGATGAGAGGAGCACCAATCGGACACAGTCACCCAAAATAACGATGTAACTATCCGCTTTGATGTGCCATTATAGGCATAGAAGTAACATCTGAGAGAAACACTGCCATGACAATTATCGAGAAATTGTCCAAATACAAGGACCTAGAGAACGAAATTAAAAATATGTCGGGGATGAAGACTGAGATTGTACCAATAATAACCGTAGCTGTGGGCCTCGTGAGAAATGGAATGGACAATTTTACGAACAGTGTCCTAGGTAACATCAACATACAAGTTGCTTACTAGTAAGATTCCATATACTAAGAAAAGTGCTATCAATTAAATGACAATTCTCCTATATGGCCTAAGAGCCATAGTTTGAACCCGGCTCTACAGGATACAAAGCAGGAAACATAACACACACAGGTAATAATAATAATAATAATAATAATAATAATAATAATAAAACACAAACTGTTCAATGAAAGCTAATCACCCAGACATCGTGATCAAAGACTACAAAAGAGAATGTGCTTTCTCATTGATATGGAAGTCCCTTCAGATTGTAATGTATCTGTGAAGATCCTAAAAAAAACTATCAAAGTACAATGACTTTAATGTGGAAATCTAAAAAAAATATGGCACATGAGGACATCAATAATTTCAGTTGTATTTAGATTGGAAAAATTTCCGATGAGATCAATGAAGAGATTCCTGGCAGCCCATGCAATAAAGAAATATAAAGAATTGTACTCACAAGTTCAGCTCACACATTATGAAGAGCTTTATCAATGTAAAATGTGTGTGATGTTAGGGATAAAACTTCATGAAGCTATTTCTGTCCTTAGGTCTCTGTTTGGTACCCGGAACGAAATGTATATACAACAGAAATCCAAGGCAATAATAATAATAATAATAATAATAATAATAATAATAAAACATCCAAACAGCGTACTAAGGCCACTAAACTAGACATCAGAGTCAAACAAGAAAATGACCCTTATCAGTGATACTTTTCCCGGAGAACACAATTTGAAGAGCAAAGAATTTGACAAGCTCAATAATTACACTGACATTTGTATCGAACTTGTTGCGGGCGTGTTTAAGTTGTCGTGTTTAAGTTGGAAAAACATGTCTCCTGGAATATTTATCCTACAACAAAAATGGCGGATGCGAATGTGAGTGCGGATAAGAGATAAACAAAGAAACAACAAAACTATATATGTATACCAACGATAAAGTATGTATTAACAAAACATATTTATACGTAGACAACAGTGTTGTGTGTTACATAATTGTTGTGTAGAAAGAGTCTTAGGAGGAATAGTGATGGAAAATGAAGAGAAATGTTCTGGTGCGCGTGCGCGCGTTTGTGTGTTCACTCTCCATTGGGAAATGCGTCCTCCACAATAAGTCTACATCTAACGGTGAAAGAGGAAAATAAGAAAAAATGAGAATAACAGAAAATGTTACTATTTATACGCTTACAGAATGTCCCCTTTTAGGAAATTAAGTGGGTTACTGTTGAGATGTTGTGAGTTTCCCGCGTGTCGGTGTATGAATCAAGACAAACACAGTTGTAGAGGAA
>CAHIKZ030004529.1:230000-265000 GCA_903632075.3 Acanthosepion pharaonis
TTCAATGCTACCTTAGATATTTGAACCCATACATAATGTCATTGGTTTCTGTTAAGGTTACCATTAGAAATTTTATGATAAAACTATTTATATCCTATTTTTGTAAATAAAATTGAATTTATTAAACTGTTAAGAATGATGTTAATATGCATCCTTAGCACTGGTTTTGTTTTTCCTTTTTCTCCATAGTGCCACATTATGCATTTTTGTTTCATGGTTGTTTTTTATATGTACATCATGGAATGGGTGCGTGTCATGGCCGCCATTGGCCGCTCCTTAGAAAAACAACCTTGACTTTCACAAACCCTGATCTCGCAGATTTAAGTCCAGCAGCATGCGAGAAACTAGACGACTGGCGCAGTATGGTTCAATCTAAAACCGTACCTCGAGAGCATCGGATACTCTGACTCGGTCCTGTTTAGGGATTTCGCCATCGTCAAGTTCTACCCTTCGGCGCGATCCCGCCTCCTCGGTTGATCCACCCTGGAAACCGTATCACTACACTGACTCGGTCCTGTTTAGGGACTCGCCCTAACCGACCCGACGAATCTTCGTGCGTCATCAATCAACCAGCTACTGCCGCCGACAACTCTCCAATCTGGCAGTTGACCCCCTACCGCCGCTGACAACTCTACACTCGTTTTGCCGATACAACCATTCAACTCCCACCCTGACCGAAACCAGTCAGACCGGGCCCGATACCGATACAAACATTTTCTCCGGACAGTACACTCTTGTATATATTGGAAAAATAAAAATCGACGTTTGTTATTTTTAAACCTCTGCCTTTGTCCTCTCATTGTCTTGGCTGTTCACATCTTTCTTCAAAAAGCTTGCAGGGGCGCCATCCCTATCGGCCCCGCAACATGCGCATGTTTATTCTTTGGCAATATACATCAAAAGCTGTTGTGGTTCAGTAAACCTGTAAAAAGAAAATTGCTTTCTATTCCTAAATTGCTAAGATAGACTCTGTAGATATTCCATGGTCAAAGGGGTTATTCTTATTAGTAACAAGTATCGATTGTGCTTTATTTCGCTCACTGGGGTAGACTGTTCTAGTTCCACATGCCATGTTTAATGGATGTCAGTTATCAGTTATGTTCAAAGACATATGGCATAGTGGATAAAGGCGTTAGTTAGATCCAGTGACAGGATCCAAAGAGTGTGAGTTCAATTCCCAGTTAAGGCTGTGGAGAACTTCCAGAGGGAAAATTAACAGGAGATAACTGATAACTGACATCCATTAAAGATGGCACGTGGAACTAGAACATTCTACCACAGTGAGTGAAATAAAGGGTTCAGTTTGACATTCCAACCACCTGAAGAAGGACGGAGCGTACAACGGTCGAAACGTTGTAATAAATATGGCGACAAAGAGGAGGACAATAGTCCGAATAATGTAAATAATGTACATAATACCTCAGCTTAGAAATATAGACATATAACGAGTTTTATGGCTGGTTGGACTCACAGCAGCAATGTATACATGATTGGAGATCAGTTGTGGTAGCAGAAGGTCTCTTGTGGTTAAAGACATATTGGAAGGCAACCACCCAGAAGAAGAAAAGTGGAAGGAAGGAATATCTATCACTGTTAAATTGTTACTGCTGACATACTTGGCAAATTTTCTCTTGGCGTGTAGGAAAAGATGAAGGCTGTTGATGCATAATAACAAGGTTTATTTTTGTATAGACCACATTTGTATAGACCAAGTCAAAACTAGGCTAAGCAACAGTTACAAAGCAAAATATTCACAAAGTAGGAATGGTGTTCACAGGCAAAAAGGGATACAGTCAAGTGATTATAATGTTTTAACTTCAAAACAAGAAAGAACACATGTATAACGGAAGAGACTGAGAAACGGTTCGTTTTTATTGGTTATTAAGAAACCCTATGCATGAGTAGAATTTGTCTAGAAATTTGGGGAGGGGTTGAGGCGTGATTGGAAACCAATATTTTTCCACACTGGAAACTGGTGACCAAAATCAAACTCGTCAATTTTAAACCTGCAGACTCCCTTACACGCAAATACCATTGAAAAAGACATGAATCCATTTCTTCTCTCGCTCCCCAGTTATGGGTTAAATAGTAGAATATGTATCAGGAAAAAATCATTTTCATCTCCCCAAAAAATATTAATGGATTATTCACCCACAAATAAGAAATACTTATTATTTCAATCCGAACTATGTTTCGGATTTAAACGACAACTCAAAAGATTGTCAAAGTGTACAAAGAACAAAATCAAGTAAATCTGCAGAACCACACCTATACAAGCTGACAAAACCAAAAATCCAACACTACATTCCGCGCTGAAGCACCGAACGACAGCTTTTACCTAGGCTTGAACGCCAACCTCAGTTACCGTTAGGAAAAAATGCACCGATCCCTGCTAGAAGACAGACAGCAATGGCGCCGCTTACTTTCATTTTTTTTCTTTGTTTTTCTATTGCCAGAAGGAAATTGGCAAGAAAGTAACAATGGCGAACGAATCGCTAGACAAGATGGCTGATGTAGATTAGCTAGGTCAAAAGTCCAAGGCTATGCCCTTCGGCGGTCAGCAGTGGTAAGCATATTGCGAAAAGAATGTAGTTTACTTTCTTTTACCATTTTTCCCCCTCGTTGATCGGTCTAGGTAAACAGGTGAAGTGAAGTAGGTGACAATGTGAACACGCGGGTCACTATTAAGTTGCGCTTATTAGTAACGAGGAAGATGAGACGTTGTTCATATCGGTTTTTATCTTTATTTAATCTACGAAGGCATTTATCGCTTCCATCATTCATATTTCGTCACGGCATCGGAGTGAAAATTACATCAGCACACGCGTAAACCCACTCACATACCAACACACATACACACGCATATTTCACACACACACAACATGACCATACCTATATTGTATTTGTATGGAAGCCCATTTTGAATATGGGTAAAATATATGTATCTATTTATCTATTTATGCCAGATTTTTCACATCTATATATCTATCTCATCATTTTCATATCTATCTATCTATCTATCTATCTATCTATCTATCTATCTATCTATCTATCTATCTATCTATCTATCTATCTATCTATCCCAGTCTTTTCATATCTTTCTATGTCAGTTTTTCTTATCTATCTATCTATCTATCTATCTATCTATCTATCTATCTATCTATCTATCTCAGTTTTCTCATATCTATCTATCTATCCATCTCAGTTTGCTCATATCTATCTATCTATCTATCTATCTATCTATCTATCTTTCCAGTCTTTTCATATCTATCTATCTATCTATTCCAGTCTTTTTATATCTATCTATCTATCTATCTATCTATCTATCTATCCCAGTCTTTTCATATCTTTCTATGTCAGTTTTTCTTATCTATCTATCTATCTATCTATCTATCTATCTATTATCTATCTATCTAATTTCTGTCTAGTTTTCTATCTCAGTAGATTAACGAGTAAAATCTATCTAGCTATACATTATGAAATGGACAAATTATTCGACATTTATTTTTAAGACATTTTTTATATTTCTATCTTTTATATCTATATTTTAAATGTCTTTTTTCATATCTATCTATCTATCTATTCCAGTCTTTTTAGAAAATATCTATCTATCTATCTATCGGATCTATCTATCTATCCCAGTCTTTTCATATCTTTCTATGTCAGTTTTTCTTATCTATCTGATTTTATCTCATTCATTCATATCTGCTCAATGCGAATTAAATGTAAACAAATGACGTCATACATTATGAAATGGACAAAGTCCGACAAGTTTTAAGAAATTTTAATAGAATGAATGAAAGATCAAGAAGAGTGTTTAAAAAAAATAAAATCTAGCTACTGAACGTTATGAATTGGACAAATTATTCGACTATATGATGGTTTTTAGGATACAGATTCAGTTTTTGCATATTTTATATCGTTCTTTTTTCGGACATTCAAGAATATTTAAATGTTGTAAATACTGTTTATTTTGTAACAAACTTAAATATTAACATATATCTTTACTCCAGTCTTTTGAATCTTTCTGTATCAGTTTTTCATTTCTATTATCTATTAAGAAACAGTGCGTCGTTGAAAAACATAGGAAAACGTAGTGAACTGTGATGCAATATTGGTCCGCTATATGGCAGTGGATGCTGGTCGATCCCATCACGGATGAAGAAGAGACTTGAAGTTCAATAGAAATGCGTTTCTACAGAAGTCTGAGAATACAATGGACTGTTGAGCAAAGACGAAGTTTTAGGGAAAAATGGGAACCAAAATAACACTTATCTTCGAATCAGAAAGAGACAACTGAAATTTCTTAAACAAATGAGTAGAGAGGGCTTGGAAAATTTAGCACTCAAAGAACACTTTGAAGACAAGACGAGCAGAGGAAAGTGGAAAATAACATATTTAACGAACGGTCCTAAATTGTTGGAACAGGGATAACGAGGTGTAGCAAACAGACAAACTTTTCAGAAACAGGTCAGGATGTTGTGGAAATCGATCGCCCACGATCTGAAAGGACACGGCACATAGAAGAAGAAATATCCATGCATGGCACACTGTTCACGCGTCTTTAACTGTCAAAATTATACAACCGTTTTCTTAGATCAATGATTAATGATTAAAAATGACGTCCAGTGAATGAACCTCGTGGGTCTTACAGAGGATCATCCTTCTTCGAACGTCGGGGTCTCGCGCTACAGAATCACAAAGTACAAAGCCTAAAAATTACCCTGAAAATTCCAATCATGTTCTTAAATAGTCTCGTTTGTTCGAGACTTTCATATCGGCGCCATACATAATATGAAACTCGTTCCGAAATATCTAAATTATCAGCTATATACAACCAATTTCTAAAGTCAATGATTAAAATGTCTTCAAACGAATAAAGACTGTGGATCTTGGCGAACTTCCTGGACTGGCGCTACAGGATCACAAACAAAGACAAGAGGTGCAGAGGAAAGTGGAGAATAACATATTTAACGAACGTTTCTAAATGGTTGGCAGAATAGTGATTACGAGGTGAAGAAAAAAAGAACAATATTTACTCAGAGCTACACAGTACAGGAAGTTGTGGAGAGCTATGATCACCCACTTCCTAAACTGTCAAAAGTATACAACCGCTTTCTTAGATCAATGGTTAAAAATGTCGTCCAGCAAATGAATCTCGTAGATCTTACAGGGGATCATCCTACTTCGAATCTCGGGATCTGGCGCTACAGAATCACAAAACCAAAAAAATAGTGCTAATGTTTTTAAATAGGCTAGTTTGTTCGAGACTTTCATATCAATGGCATGCATAATATCAAACTCGTTTCGAAATATCTAAACTATCAGCTATATACAACCACTTTCTAAAATCAATGATAAAAATGTCTTGAAACGAATAAAACCTGTACAAGGCCCGAGGGCCAGTCGAGATAGAGGGTTACGTTAGGAGTCATTTTGTACGCATAGGAGACAATGGCAACGGTTAACTATAAACTTGATCAGGTTAAGATTGTAGTGATCGGAGAAACTTCATATTGGGATTTGGTTCCACAGGGCAGTGGTTCGCGTGAAGAAGCTGTTCGAGTGGAATTTATTTCTCACCGATGGAATAAGGAGGGAACATATTAAAAAATTATTTAAGTTCCAAACAACGAACTACATTGTTTCCCCTTGAAAGTAATCTCTCTCGTATAATTCCTCTTCTTCTCTTCCCAGCTATGGGTAAATCTATAGCCTTGGGTGGCAACTGGTCTATGAGAAGGAAAACTGTGAATTCAAGAAGGTTGGGTTCCATCCGGCTATCTAGCCCAAGAAACACCACTTCTACTGCTAAAAAATTGCGTCCAGCGAATGAACCTCGTGAGTCTTAAAGAAGAACATCCTTCTTCGAACGTCGGGGTCTAGCGCTTCTCAGGGAAGCACTATAAGCTCAAAGTACGATTTAGGACTCTTTGTTTAGACTGAAGCCCTGTGTGAAGATGAATGCAGGCATAAGTTCGCCATTCAAACAGCATGGTGTTGACTGGATATATCATCCAACTCTTTTCGAATCCTCTGCACTGTTCTCAGATTGACATCCAAACACTCTAAAATGTTTGTACTGGAGCTTCCGGTGCCAATTCCATCAGTATAACACGCTGTTTCGAAATTTCTGGCGGTGTGAATTGCGTCATAGTGCCTTTTTTCTCAAGTGACCCTACTATACTGTGCTGTCGACAAAATCCCAAACAATACATTCTCGAAAATTAAAGTATAAAATGGCGACAATTTATCCACCGCACCTTCTATATTTAACTTAATTATTACCAACAATATCAAGCCTCATAATTCCCCCCACCTATGTAGAAATAATGTCTGTAAATTCTCATGCAACCCCCACCCACCAGGCATCTCCAACGCTAATAATAAAAAACAACAATAAATATTTAGATTGTACCCCATCGCATATTCACCTGCCACCTGTCGACACTCAGTACAATCCTTGCACACATCGACCGGCATATTTTGAAGGACCAGAATGTAACTAGTAACATGAGTCTAGTATTAGTAGATACACCAATACAATCTATAGACCCAGGTATCTTGATGTGCACATGATATAATTAATGCGTGCATATATAATATTAGTATTGTAAAAAATTAATTAATTAATAAAAAAACCAAATCGCATTTATTATATGCGGCCTCGTTCCCAAGAGCTGTTACACAGGACGCTAGACCATTTGAAATGTTCAGCCTCCAATAGACTCTAGGACGTATACAAAGAAATTCTAGCTGCCACACAGATGCCACAGTCATTCTAGATAATGACTGTGATCTTGATCTTCGACAGTACGTGAACAAAAATAACAACAGTTCTTCGGACAGTTGTTCCTCTACTTTGATCGCAGTACTCAACACTTTTCTTTTTAATCAAACTTGTTTGTATATATATATATATATATATATATATATATATATATTGAAGCATGTTTCATTAAATGATATAGACAAGTTTTGTCTATTTTATGTAAATTCTTTTCATATAAGCTTAATAAAATTATCATTAAAAGAGGAAAGAAAATCACAATATTGATACATATTTTTTAATCCAATCTAAGCATTTGGCTTACATAAGCCATTATCAAAGATGACAATTACATTACAATATATTAACCAATACACGGACAAAACAATAATGATAGTCTGTTTATGTTTATATAGGAGATTTGCAAGCAACGACAAAGTCGTGCATACGAGACGCTGGAATCGAAAAGCGCACCGCTGCTCATAAAGTCAGACATGACCATGCGAGAGTGAAAACGAGTAGTATTACGTATGGGAAGCACTTGGTATATATATATATATATATATATATATATATATATATATATATATATATATATATATATATATGTGTGTGTGTGTGTGTGTGTGAAGAAATATTGTTTTAAGGTGTGGTATATTTATATAAGAGATATTTATCATACATGGTTAAAAAAAAAAAGATTGACAAAAAGATAAGAAAAATTTTATAATTAAATTTAGCTCTCGTCAAAATGTCCTCTTTTAGCCTTGATTACTGCAGCGCGTTTTTCTTTTTTGCATTCGTTGAAAAAGTTTCTCAAAGTATAAATTTGATAATTGATTCCAATCTTTCTTCAATGTGTCTAAGAACTTTTTTCCATTTTTTTCACTCCTCTTAAGTTCATCAAATGCTAATTCCGGGATACCTTCAAAATTTTGAACAGTTATATATATATATATATATATATATATATATATATATATATATATATATATGTTGAAGTACCTGTCACTATCTGTTTAGTAGGTAGTTATAATGAGAAAAGACTGATCCCTTTGTACTAATGATAAGCAAATTACAAACAAACAACACACACACACACATGCGCGCACACACACAAGCACACCCACCCACAACACAACACAAACACACACACACACACACATATATATATATATATGAGAGAGAGAGAGAGCGAGAGGGAGAGCGAGAGAGAGAGAGCGAGAGGGAGAGCGAGAGAGAGAGAGAGAGAGAGAGAGAGAGAGAGAGAGCGATGACTCCGGTTACTGTAAAGTTTTCGACCCGACGAGGAAAGGAGAGTCTAAAGTAATTTCCGATGTTTGCTCATTTAGTTAGAATTTAAAGTTCGTACCACATCACCCTTTCAGTTTGTGGGTGTGTGTTTCAGTGTTTGTGTGTGAATATATATATATATATATATATATATATATATATATAGAGAGAGAGAGAGAGAGAGAGAGAGAGAGAGAGAGAGATGGAGAGAAAGAGGTGGGGCTGTGAAAAGTACGTACGCTCATGATTATGCAATTGCAATTTGCACTTCTAGGCATTGATATTACCAGTATGTATGGACTATGAAATCACTTTCTTGAGTACATAACGGGTGTGTCATGACATGAAAGCCGATTAAAATATCATGAATGGAATCTAAGAAATGTATATGTCATGTTGGTGATGGTGGGTTGAAGGAGCGGAAGAACTTGCTAGGAGTCGGGGTAAGGGGATGTAAGATGGCGGCAAGATCACTTTGCCGATAGAGTCCCTGGGTTTCAATTTCGACACGAACATTTCTAAGATTGCTTTCTACTTTCTTGTAAGTGACTCCGATATCAGAATGCAAACGACGATTTCATTATTTCGTTTCTCTTTCTTTTATTTCGTTTCGTTTTTTCACGCTGTCCATTTCGCTTTCTTTTTGTTTCTAACTTTTCTATTGTTTTATTTCCTTTTACTGTGTCCACTGTTCTTTTTTCTTTCTTTTTCTGTTGTTTCTATCTTTTTTTTCAGCTTTTCTTTTTTCTTTCTTTCTTTCTTTCTTTTCTTTTCTTTTTTCTTTCTTTTATTTCCTTTAATTTTCCTTTTTTTATTCCGTTTTATTCTTTCTTTTTCTTTCAACTTTTTAGGTTGTCTTTTCTTTCTTTCTATTATTCTTTTTATTTCCTTTTAATTTTCCTTTTTTTTTATTCTTTTTTTCAACTAGGTTTTTTCTTTCTATTTTCTTTTCTTTATTTTTTTTTTTTCTTTCTTTCTTTCTTTCTCTCATTTTATTCTGTCTTTTTTTTTTCCTTGGATCGTTTCCCTTCCTCTCTGATTTATCTTTAAATCTTTTGAATAACAATAAAGATGAAAACAGAAAAAAAAATATAGTCGAAGAGAAAAGAATAATCCCTAACATTCTTTTTCTTAAATATTTTGTTTGGGCTTCCCTTCTTTCTTTCTTTCTTTCTTTCTTTCTTTCTTTCTTTCTTTACATGCTTTTACTTCTATCTTTTTCTGTTTAAATTATTTTTCTTTGTTCTTGTTTGTTTCATTTTGACTTTTTCTTGAATTTTATTATTTTTGTAAATTTCTCTTTCAATTTTATTTAAGTATTCATTGTCCTTTCTTTCTTTTTCTCTTTTTAAACTGTCTTTTTACATTGTATTGTTACCCTTTCTTTCTTTCTTGCTTTCTTTCTTTCTTTCTTTCTTTTTTCATTCTCTCGTTTCCCATTGTTTCTTTATTTGCTTCTGAACTTGCATTGTTTTTCTGTCTTTCTTTCGATTCCGTTTTTTATTAGTATTATTACCCTTTCTTTCTTCCTTCTCTTTTTATTCTGTCGTTTTCTATTGTATTGTTTCTTTTTGCTTCTTTTTTCTTTCTGATCTTGCATTGTTTTTCTTTCTTTCTTTCTTTTTTCTTTCTTTCTTTCTTTCTTTCTTTCTTTCTTTCTTTCTTTCTTTCTTTTGATTCCGTCTTTTTATTCTGTCTTTTTACCTGCATTCTTTTTCTTCTTTCTGTCTTTTTCTTTCTTTCTTTCTTTCTTTCTTTCTTTCTTTCTTTCTTTCTTCTCTTTTTATTCTGTCTTCTTTTTCCTTGATTCATTCTTTCATTCTTTCTTTTTAACGAAACGATCTTGGTAGCATATTAATAAAATTAAGTGGTTATTAGCACATTGAATGCGGATTTGGAAGTGACTTTGACGTGATGTAAACGATATTCTCAATAAATCGATCAATTAACCGGTTCGATTGATCCCATACACAAGCTTTATCTGTGACAATAGAAACACACTCCCAAATATCAGTCTCAACTTCCTAATGATATTTCTGTAACGTTCATTTTAATGATAATCCCAAATCCACATAACACAGCTTTCATGTCTTTTTCTAAATCTACTATCCCACGAACGCAGGTGTTCCTGAAGGCTCCATCCTAGGCCCCACTCTATTCCTTATCTACATAAATGACCTTCCTGATGCCATAAATTCCCAAGTTGGCATCTACGCGGATGACACCACAATTTACTCCTGCCTCAAAAACAAATCTAGTGTCGCTGACAAAACTCACCTGACCGTGAGTCTCGAAAAGGACCTCCAATCGGTTGTCAATTTGGGAAGGAATTGGCTGGTCAACTTTAATGCCTCAAAAACAAAACTGCTCTCTATTAATCAGCACAGAAATCCTTCCCTGCCCTCCATTAGAATGTCTGACGCTCAACTTCTCGAGAGCATCTCTCTGTGGCTGCTCGGTCTCACGTTGACTGCTGACCTGAGATGGAACAAATACATTGAGTCAATTGTTTCGTCCACCGCAAGGAAAGTTGGCTCCCCTGTGCCGCGCCAGGAAATTTTTCTCCCGGAATCGATCCTTCAGATCTACAAATCAACAATTCGCCCTTGCATGGAGTATTGCTGCCATATATGGTCTGGAGCCCTTATGTTTGCCTCGGGGTTCTTGATAGGCTCCAGAGGCGGATATGTAATATAATTGGACCTGTTCTGGCATTTCGTCTACAGTCGCTCTCCCACAGACGCACCGTCGCCTCTCTCTCTGTCTTTTCATGGTAATTTCTCCGAGGAGCTGCATTCGCTGGTTCCCAGACTTCATGAATTCAAGCGCCCTACGAGGCTGGCATCCCGCTCTCACCCTTTCACTGTCGAAACTATTAAATGTAGCCGGTTCTTCTACTCCAGTAGCTTCATATCTCGCACCTCTCGCCTGTGGAACTCCATTCTCTATTCCAGTTTCCTGAGAGCTATAATCTCCAACTATTCAAATGTAATGTCAATCGACATCTCCAGTTGCCTTGATCTATCCACTATCCTTCTCCTCATCCTTTCCTCTATCACTCCTATCTGATCTTGCTCCAAATCTACTGTAACCCCTTGCGTACTAGTGGCTTCCCGCCTTGCTTGGGGTGAAACGCTTAAAAAAAAAATACAAAGACTCTATGATATGAGGAGAGTAATAGGCCTTACTCTCCCACGCTTGCCTGCGTTAACTTTCGTATACAAAACTGAACAGATATGGGCTTTCGAGAAAAATCTGAACGAAGAAGTGTGTTTTCATTAAAAGGAGGAATAGAACCTTTCGGGGATATGGTGCTCCCTTTGGCCGAGCAGTGTAAGACACACCGGTGTTTTCTCCTACAATGAGGGATGCAGGTTCGACCCCATCTCGAAAGCACATTTTAGTTATTAATATTTCTCGAATGCGCAGGCCGATAAACGTAATACACATAGTTTAAGTTAATAAAAAACACATTTGTTTATATTTTGACTCATCTATATATATATATATATATATATATATATATATATATTACTAAACATTTAAATATAATTTATTTTGTTCTTGTTTTCCCCATCTTCGAAGTTTCTTGGTATATATCAGTTCTTCAGAGGGTTGTGATTTTAAATGATTTTTTTCAAATTTTCCGTGTTTTTTGCAATTCGATTTTTACTCCGTTTTGTACAAATGCGCATTCATAAATTTAACGTTCAATTACACCTTAATTTACATGCGACGCTTCATGAATTGTGGCTTTTGTTTACGTCTTCATTTCTTCAACTGTAGATTTTTCATGCACTTGGAATTTTTTTCATCGAAATTAGTTTTTTAATTTTTAGTTTATATTGTACTTGTTACGTTATATTGTCAGTTAAATTGTAACATTTGTTATTTTGTATTATTAATTAAATTATAAATTTTATACAAGTAGATAATGCTCGTCAGAATTATTGAAACGGATTAATAATGTATTTTTGTGGCTATAAGTAAATTTTAGTATTGGAAATAAAGATTGATTTGATTTTTTACGGTTTATCAAACTTTTTAAAATTTTATTTAAAGCCGAAATATATTTTAGGACTGTAAGTATTTTTGGAGAATATGAATAATTTTTCTATACAGATCTTACAATTTAACCCATAGCTGGGATGAGAAGAGCTGGAATAATTCCTTTACCAATGATATGTGTACGTAAGTGAAAATAACAAATCCAATTTCTCACTCCGAGCCTTTATCCACTACGCCACACATACATCCAAGTTTACCACATTTGGTATTGTCGATTTCACCATCTAATTACTGACTTAATTCAACGTTGCTTAACTTCAATGATAGAGTGAGAACTAGTGTTTCAACATGATAACATGTAAACCGGGAAATAAAGAGAAAAAGTTATTATTTACACTTATATTTATAACAGCTTAACCCAGAAATTCAGACAGAAAAGAAAGTTATATTTTGATAGGAGTAGATAGGTTTGTCTATGACCCGGTTCACACTCCGTCTGTCTCTTTTGAAGTGGAGTAGAGATTTATCACTTGTTTCCTGATTAGGATTGAGCTTTCGATCCCTTCTCATAAAGTTACCCCACTCTCTTTCACCCTCAGTAAACCCTTGCATCTTAGTGATATTATCGCTGGTTCACACCCCTTTCTTGGTTTTTGGATAGGAGTAGACGTTTATCACTTGTTGCCTTTTTAGTGTTGGGTTTCCTGTACCTTCTAAAACCTTTTCATTTTCCTTCAACCCGTTGCATCTTCACTATTTACATTATTCGGACTATTGTCATCATCTTTGTCGCCATATTTATTTACAACGTTTCGGCCGTTTCGCTCCGGCCTTCTTCAGTATCTGTCCTGAGATCTTTGTCGCCATATTTACATTATTCGACGTTTCCTCATCTTTGTCGCCGTTACAACGTTTCGGCCGTTTTACGCCCGGCCTTCTTCAGTATCTGTCTATATTTCTGAGATGAGGTATTATGTACACTATTTACATTATTCGGACTATTGTCCTCATCTTTGTCGCCATATTTATTACAACGTTTCGGCCGTTGTACGCCCCGGCCTTCTTCAGTATCTGTCTATATTTCTGAGATGAGGTATTATGTACACTATTTACATTATTCGGACTATTGTCCTCATCTTTGTCGCAATATTTATTACAACGTTTCGGCCGTTATCACTTATCTCCTGTTAATTCCACTCTCCAAGTTCTCCACTGCCTAAACCGGGTATTGAACTCACACCCTTTGGGTCCTGTCACTGGATATAACCAACGCCTTTACCCACTGTGCCATGTGTCCTTGAAGATAACTGATAATTAACACCCATTAAACATGGCACGTGGAACTAGCACAGTATACCCCAGTTAGCGAAATAAAGAGTTCAGTTCGACATTCCAACCACTTGAAGTAGGCCGGAGCGTACAACGGCCGAAACTGTAATAAATATAGCGACAAAGATGAGGACAATAGTCCGAATAATGTAAATAGCGTACATAATACCTCATCTCAGAAATATAGACCGTTGTATCTTAGTGGTATTGTATCCCAGTTCAGACTCCTTCCTTGGCTTTTGGACAGGTGTAGAGGTTTATCACATGTTGCCCATTAGTGTTGGATTTGCCGCTACCTTCTCCTCAAGTCTTTTCATTATCTTTCATCCCCATGTGCTTCTGTGTTATTATCGCCTATCTTGAGGTGAAATGATTTGAAATTGCATTACATCCAATAATATATTTTGAATATTATTTTGATAAAACCAAAATAATTAAAAAAAATACTTCTAAAGGAAAAACTATTGACCCTTCTAATATCTCACGTTGTTTACACGCGGACTGTTCGGTCGTTGTTCCCTCCGGCCTTATCTAGGTGCTTAGCGTTCCGAGTTTCCTTCAAGAAATTTCGAACTAAATCTTTATTTAATCTACCCCTGTAGATGAAATAAGTTGCTGAGCTTGAAATGCTGTGATAATAACAAGTAAGATGAGGACAATATTCCGCGTATAAGTAATGTAGATCATTACTTATATTATTTACATTATTCGGGCTCTTATTGTCGTCTTCACTGCCATATTCACAACGTTTCAACCGTTCTACGTTCCGGCCTTCTTCAGGTGATTGGAATTTCGAACTGAACCCTTTATTTCGTCCACAGGGGGAGATTGTTCTAGTTGTTATATGTGATGATTTCTTATCTTTTCGTATTTTCCACTGTTGTTCACTGTTATTAAATGGAAGTTGAATGGCATTAAATGATTGGAAGCCAAGACTAGAAAAAATGCTTACCCAAATGAGAATGCACCACCTGAAATAAGATTTTGATAGGCTATATGTACGAAGAGCTTTAGGTAGTCGAGGTTTAACTTGAACTAAATCTAAAAAAATCCAGCAGTCGGATTGGAAGCCTACCTCATAAAAACCAATGACCCTCTCCTACAAATAGTAAACATCAAATTCACTCTATCAACAAAGAAACTGCACTCTTGAAGAAAGAGATTAAAAGAATCTGAAATTTTACTTACAATAAACGAAGCGAATACCATCTACGCCAAACGAGTAAAACAAAATGCAAAACAATTTGGCCAAATGAAGTTACAAAAAACAAAGTGCTAGGAGGACAAAGCGTTGTATGGTAAATATATATAAAAAAAGAACGAAAGAAGTAGATGTGGACCAACAGAAAACACGTCAGTGGCTGAGGAGCACCGGAATGAAAACTGAGGCAGAAGGCCTAATTATTGCAGCTCAGGACCAAAACCTCGCAACCAGATCCAATCAAGGATGGAACTAACCCGAAATGCAGGATCTGCGAAAAATATGATGAAACTCTCGACCATATTATCCCAGGATGTCCGAAAAAGGCAAAAAGTTAATATACCCACAGACATAACAAGGTAATGACATGTGACGTCGTCCCCTGGTCGCAGCGCCAACTGTGACGTTCTATCCTGATCTACCACGGCACCAGTTGTGACGTCCTCAAACAGCACCAATTGTGACGTCCTCGCCGCGGCGCCAGCTGTTCGCTCCTCGCTGCTCCGTTCGGGTGTCGCTGCTCCAAACGTGACGTCCGCCTGTCGCGTCAGTCGTGTTGTCTCATCCTGGCTTGGTATCGGTCGCGGCACCCAAATGTGACGTTCTAACCTTTTGGTGATTCGGGTGGGAATCTGGTTAGATTTGATATCAGCTTCGTCGTTCCCAACTCGCTTCCAACGCCTGGTTACCAAGGTAACTGCATTGATCTCCAGTCTGCCTACCCACGTTGTGAATTGATCTTAGGCAGACGAGATCAATCAGTAGTCGGGGCCGTAATGCAAACTGAGTTCAACGGGGGTGATACCACACAAATATGCATAAAAGAAAATAAAATGAAAACTCAAAAAGTTCAAAGTATCAAAGAAAAAGGTAACAAACTTTATGTCTAGTTGTTCGATACATAGGACTGCATCTATCTCCCGACCCGTTCTGTGGATTGTGACACGTCGTTTTCCGTTAGGCAAGTTTTAACGCTTCAAGTTGTTTGCTCTCTAATAAATTGGTGTTTCGGTGTGTCTTTAGACGAAAGTCGAAAAAAACTTATTTCGGTGGTCTGGATCTAAGTCGCTCTTCAAAATAATTGTTCTTGGGTTGAAGAGGAGTCCGGAATTTGCGTGAATCTTGGTCAGCTGAACTCACTGGAACTGCTGGAACTCAACTGTAGAACGCAACTCTGGAAACTGATTTCTGCTCGTAGGGGCTTCGCTTTTATGGACGCCGACCAAAACCGGGGTGGGTCTGTCGGCGTCGGGGGTTCCTCGATAATTCTAAATACATATCCACCTCTTTTTATTTCTGGTTAGGGATTTTCCACTCTTTTCCATTTTGGGAACCTTTCCTCCCCACCTTCCCACCATACTTCAGAGGGCGTGAACTGCCCTCCCCACTTCTTCGTAGCAGTTTTTTATACCTATACTCTGGATGAGGCGTCGACAGCCTCCTTCGTGCGTCACGTGATCACCACTTGACCAATGATGTCTTAGTCGGGCGTGGACGAATACGCGGCTTTGTTTTAGGAAAAAAAATATCTTGCTTAACCAAAAAAAAATTTCTTTTCTCCTCCTTCGTGCGTCACGGGATCACCACTTGACCAATGATGTCTTAGTCGGGCGTGGACGAATCCGCGGCTTTGTTTCAGGAAGAAAAAAAATATCTTGCTTAACTAAAAAAAATTTATCTCTTCTCTTTCCCTTTTCTTCTTCTTAATCGCCGTTATCATTTTTCTAGCCGCAAACGGGACAATATGACAATGGCGGTCATAACTCTTGTTCTACACGTGGGTTTTGTCAGGTATTTTATCGCTAATTATCAGAATGGGTGGTCTTCTTAACACGGCCCCCAAAAAGAAACATCTCCAAAGTTTCAGTCAGCCTGTCGCCTAGAAGAAAGAAGAAAAACACTTCTAGGTCCACATTCATTTTCTTTCGGTACATATTTCTGATAACATAATTTTATTATCGCAGGCCAAAGATGTTCTGCGACAAGAAAATCGGTCAGTGTAGTTACTTCGTGTGTGTCGCGATTAATTTTTCCACATCTATCCAAATCCCTGTAGTTACACCTGTGTTTTGTCAATTATCAAAATTAACGTTTTCAATTGGACTTTTCTTTGGCGAACATTTCTTGATAACATAATTTTATTATCGCAGGCATAAAGATGTTCTGCGGCAAGGAAATCGGTCAGTGTGGTTACTTCGTGTGTGTCGCGATTAATTTTCCATATCTATCCAAAGTCCCTTTTAGTTGCCTGTTTTTCGTCACTTATCGAAATAACGTTTTCATTTGAATTTTTCTTTGGTCAGTCGAACAGCAGTTTGTTTACGTACTCCTAGATAACACAGCTGTTATCAAAACACATCTGATTCTTTCTTTCTTTCCCTTTCTTTTTACTCAGAATTTCCCTGTCATTGTAATGACACCCTTTCGCCATTTGTTACTTATCAATATATCCATTGTCTCTTAGCCGTGTGTGTGTTCTGCCTATCACCCACAAATCGTCTCGCCTTTCTTTCTGCCTTCTTTTTCTTTCTTTTCCTTTTCTGCCTCGTAAATGGTGCCACAATCCTCCCCTAACCGATTTGTCATTTACCCGTAAATAACACCTAAACCCAAATACATTATTTAACATGCATCATGCATTTGTCCCATGCAATTCTATACTACTTTCCTACATGCAATGTAATGTTATCCTTCAACAATGTTCTTTTCATCTTCTTCTGTTCTACATGCAATGTGATGTTCTTTTTCAAGTTCTTCTGTTCTACATGCAATGTAATGTTCTTTTTCTTCTTCTTCAGTTGTACATGCAAGTGTAATGTTCTTTTTCATCTTCTGTTTTACATGCAAGTGTAATGTTCTTTTTCAAGTTTTTCTGTTCTATATGTAATGTAATGTGTGCGTGTGCCTGTGGGTGCAGATGTGGTTACTATGGCTTGTTATTCTTGGTCAATGTTTTCCTCTCCGCTGTGGGAGGTTTTTCCGCCGCACGTGGCGGTCTCACGCCAGCCTCCTCCGCTGGTCTTCCTGCAATTTCTTCGTCGATTCTGTATGAGTAAGGAACACTGCTCGGCATCTCCCTCTCGAGTTGCTGCATGCTCATTGGATTGTCGTTCGTTAATCTCCTCTTACTCTTAATCTTCCATATTACTATACCTCCGATGGCTATAACTATGAATGTACCCATCACTATCGACCAACTTATCGCGATCTGCTCATCGTCTTCCCAAGCCATACCTTCATTTCCCAACGCACTTAACTTGTCTCTCAATTGATCCATATCGATCTTTTCTATCGGCTTCATTAGTACTGGCATTTTATTCAAGGTAACATTGGAGAATCCCTTCACTATTGGCTCCCACAATTCTGTACAACTGACTAAGCCTCTGCCAATCATTTCTGTGATTGAATCTTTCTTCTTCCTGGTAATAGGGGGGTAAGGAAATAGATATCCCAAATGCCGAACATCCCATGGGTAACTTTAATAGGGATAATGGTGGCCTTACTCTTAATGTCCTTGTGGACTCTTATCACATACCCTAGACAAGCTGATAGGTTTCTGTGTGGTTACTGCCCACACCCCGTCGGAAACACTGATAGCTAGTGGTAATGCCGTGTTTGCCAATACCTCCACTTGGCAGGTTCTCTTAATTCCTTCTCTCTTCCCTTCAAACAATTCTAGTATGCACATTTTACCAGTTTTATAGATAGGGCTTAACGAGGTACAAGTCCCTAGAGCAACATTTCTACACTTTCTAGCTTCTTCAGCTTTTAGCAACATGAATTTCGTTCTCCCTGAATTTAAAGCTATGTATTCTGTTTCCACCTTGTACCTTGCTATCATTCCCAAACCTTGATCTCCTCTGGGGTAGGCAATGGGTAAATTTATAACCTGGTATATCTAGAATATACTCTCTCTATCTAACAACGGAACAGATATCACAACCAATAGTCGTCTATTTTCCAACAAGGTCACACATCCCAGTGCATTGTAATATTTCCACAATTCTTTGGTCAATTATTCCATAATTTCTTACTAAGTTCAGCTCTTCCCTCCTCTAACTCCTAGCAGACAGAATGGTCCGGACAGGTGTGCGTGGCGCTCACTCCAAAGGTCGTACTTCATGACACCACTGATGGCCAGTTAGCAATGCCAATAATCTTCTTCCGTCCTTCGTGAGCTGCTGCTCGCGACTCCATCCCCTCCATACACATCCACCACAGTCAGCCAGCAGGCTGGATGAGCCAGTGTCGTTATCTGTCGACACCGAATGCTTCTACTCTGCACAGCCTTCTTTGTTCTACTGAGATTTGGGGTTCTTCACCCTTCTTGATCTCATCTTCCGAGGTGGCCCCTGCTCAACCTCTAACCTTCCCTCTGTGTTTAATTCCCGTCCAGATGTTTTGTCTTCTTCTTCATCCCCTGATTCTTCCTTCTGTTTAGAGTCCTCACCCTGGACGTCTTTAATACCTCTTGACTCTATGTCTAGATCTCTCCTGTTCCTTAGCTTTTCCTTGAGCTGGGAAAGAGGTATTTGATCCTCTTCCTCCCACTCGCTGGACGCTTCGTCCTGCTCAGGGTGCCTCTTTTTAGAGCCCTCGACTGCTTGATTGGATCTCCTCGTCTTTCTCTTCCTTTTCTTGGGACATGGGGGGGGATGGCGACCTCACAGTGTCTTCTCTGCACCGATTCAGTCGACGACTGAACATCGCTGATCCCTGCCGAGGGTTCCAACTCCGTCACTCGGATCGCTTCGTCTATCTGGCCAAGTCGATCTATCTCCTCATTTTCTTCGGAATCTTCCTCCGTCTCCATTTCTTCCGGCTCAACCAGAGTTACCTTCCTTGTCCATGTCTTCTTAGGCCTCGGCTCGCTCATTTCCAGGTTAGCTATTTCAGCCTTCTTTAGATCATTGGCATGGACCCTCCTTGCTCGTCCTGCCACTTGATCCCATATTACATATGATACTGGACCCGTCTGCTCTACTATCCGGTAGTATGGTTCCCATCTTTGGTCCAGCTTTCCTTCTCTTTGGTGCAGGGTCTCCAACCTTCAATTCTACTACCTTTCTTTCAGCATTCACTCTCTCATTTCTTTTCTTCTGGGCCCTATTTATTCTTCTTCTGGCCTGTACAAATATTTTATGTTGTTGTTCCAGCAACAGCTGATGATGATCTTCTCCCATATACTTTCTTCGGGGCTTCAATAGGTTATCCACAGGCAGGACTACGTCTCTGCCAAACAACATAAAGTAAGGAGAAAATCTGGAGGTTTCGTTTATCGTAAACCTCACGGCCGCAAGAGCCTGCGTCAAATGCAAGTCCCAATTTTCAGTGTTCTCTCTGACCAGCTTGGCCAATACATCTCCCAAGGTTCTATGAAACCTTTCCACTTTAGCATTTCCTTGGGGTGATATGGAGATGTTTTTACGTGCTCTATATTCAAACCTGTCAGAACTTCTCTCATTATGCTGTTTATATTCTCCGTGCCATTATCTGTTACCAATTGCACAGGGGCGCCATACCTAGGGAAGATTTCACTTATTATCACACCGGCCACTGTTCTAGCCTTCTTGTCTGGTACTGCAAATGCCTCAGGCCAATTTGTTAGCCAATCGACAAAACTCACTATATAGTTGTTTCCTTGTGCAGTTTCCCCATATGGTCCTGATACATCTATACTTACTTTCTCGAAGGGGAAGTTCGGCACGTCCGTCTCCTCCAATGGTGCCATTTCCTGCCTTCTGCTCTGCGACTGGCACACTACACAGCTCCGAACATAGTTAGTGACCTCTCCGTACAGTTTGGGCCAATAGTACTTTCTTCCTATTAGGTCACAAGTCCTCTCAATTCCCATGTGACCCAATCTCTCGTGGCACTGTTCCAATATCTCTGGTCTTAAACTTTTGGGCACATATAACTTGGGCTTGACTTCTTCATCCCTGCCTGAGAGATAATACAGCCTTTCCTCTATTATGGCATACTTGGTGGTCTCTCCTGCCTTCACCTTTTTCTCTCAGGGCAGCTATTTCACTGTCTGCCTTCTCCTTCTCAATTCCTTCTGTCCAGTAGGGATCGGTTATTATCTGTGCGTCCCTTCTCGTCCGATTCTAACATAGGGCGGTCTTTTTAGCTTATTAGAGTTAATTACTCCTATTCTATAGGCTTTATCATCTACACCCTGCTCTACTTTTTACAGATCTTTTTCTTCCAGTTGTTTCGGTATTCTTGAGAGTAAATCTGCGCACGTGTTTTCCTTCCCTGCCAAATAATCTATCTTACAGTGGTAGCCAGTTAACTTAAGTGCCCACTGTTGAATCTTCTTATTATTTGTCCATTCTGCCTGCAATAGGTACTGCAGAGGCTTGTGGTCTGTTTTTTATAGTAAAGACCGCACCATTCAAGTAGTAGTCCAGTTTTTGGAGAGCATACATGATAGCATATGCTTCTCTTTCTATTACGGGCCATCTCTGTTGTGTCTCTGAGAGCTTATGAGAGAGGAACTATATCGGTACTTCCTCTGGTATGCCTGGCAGTGGTCCTTCTTTATCGGGACACGGCTGGGTAAGAACTGCTCCTACAAACTGCTCATTGGCAACAGTGTATAGTATCATGGGCTTGCTGAGGCCTCGTTACGTCAGCAGTGGGACGGCTGTCAACTGTTCTTTTAACGTATCAAATGCCCGTTGACAGTCCTCTGTCCACTTGAACCTAGCGTATTTCTTCGTCAGGGCTACTAGTGGTATGGCAATTCTCGAGAATGCCGGGACGAAGAGTCTGTAGTAACCTATAGCTCCTATAAAGCATCTTACTTGTCTCACCGTCTTAGGTTCTGGCATTTCCCTTATGACTTTCACCTTATCCATGTCGGGTTTAATACCGTCTCCGTTTATAACAAAGCCCAAATATCTAGTCTCCTCCTTCAGAAACTGACACTTCGGCAATTTTAATTTTAAGCCGTGTTTTCTGAACCTTCCCAACACTTGTTTTAGATGGAAAAAGTGTTGTTCTACTGTTTCCGAAAATATTAAGATATCGTCCAAATATGCCATGGCAAAGCTCTCGTATCCTCCTGACACTATTGACATCAACTGTTGGAAGATTCCCGGGGCATTAGCTAAACCGAATGGCATCACCCTGAACTGAAACAGTCCTAGGTGACACGCAAATGCGGCCTTCTCCTTGTCAGCCTCATCAAGGGCTACCTGCCAATACCCGGACCTCCAGTCCAACGCAGAGAAGTACTTTGCCTTTCCTAATAATGCTAATATGTCATCTATTTGTGGCAATGGCATCGCCAACGGCTTCGATATAGAATTCAGTTTCCTAAAATCTACACAAAAACAGTGCCCGCCATCTTTCTTACCTACTATTACTATTGGAAAGCTCCAAGGGGAGATCGATCTTTCGATCATCCCAGCTTCCAACATCTCTTCTACTGCCTCTTCTACAAGGGGTCTTTTATGAATAGGTGTCAGGTAGGGTTTTAATTTCACAGGGGGGTGATCTCCGGTGTCGATTTTCATTTTGACTGTGTGGGTCTGGCCCAATTCCTTGTCTGACTTGGGCTACCACATCTCGATTATCCCTCAGCAGACCTCCCACTCTGGTTCTAAATTGATCCGGTGCTAATATATCTTCGTCCACTATTTCTTGTTTCCTCTACAAGTTTTCTTCGTTCCTCTTCGAATCTCACCCGATTCAGAGTCCGTAGGGGTAGCGCTTTCCCTATCTCTTCCCCTCTCCTAACCTTTATAGTCTTTTGGGCCTGGTTCACCATCATAATGGGCACTAATTCAGCTGCCTCCACTAACGTCTCACACAGAGTTACCTCATCCTCTTCTAGGCCCTTCCCTTCTACAGGGACCAACTGCAGGGGTCCTTTTCCTATTTTCTTCCCTGACATTAACCTACCCTTTCCCGACACCGCCGTTCTAGGGGTAGCTTTACATCTTCCTCCACCACTATTATTCTCTTCTTCTGGTGGGCATCCCAATGGCGTTCTCTCGCCATTCACTATCAACACAGTGGGCTTGAGCTCTATCTGGGCCCTCTGGCTCCGGAGCCAATCTTCTCCCAAGATTGCCTCCGTACACAGGTCGGGGTTACGTAAAAAATTTTGGGTGCTTCTTAATTTCCCAATCCTCACAGGGAACCTCACCATCCCTTTTATCTTCAGGGGTCTCCATCTGCTTGCGTGACCTCTATGTCCGCTTCCTGTAACCTACTCTTCCGTTCACCCGCCTGTATGCTTCCCCTCTCTCAGCAATGACACAGATGCTCCTGTGTCTACCAGAGCTTTCATCGCCTTGCCCCCCTATCTCTGCTCTACAGGATAGCTCCTTCTCTTGCGTCAGCGAAGAGAACACTTGGGCTTTCCTTTTCCTGGGCTCCCATCTTTGGGTCAACCCAGCCATAGGCGCCGGTAGCAATAATTCACCTTCATTATTCTTACGAGGGGGTGTTCTGCGTTTCCCGCACCTGGGCGGCCCCGGCTGGACCTCTCCCAATCTCCCGCGGCTGCTCCTAAGGATACAGCTTCTCTTCAGGTGCCCTGGTCTCCTACAAAACCAGCACCTACTTGCCGGACATTTCACCGCAAAGTGGCCCACCTGGCCACATGTCCAACATTTTTCTCTTTTTCTCTTCAACTGGGCTAACCTCTCGTTTACTCCCGGGGGGACCTGTCCTCCACCCAAGCGGCTCGCCCGACCACTGGTCCAAGCTTTTATTTCTCTTCTTTTTAAGTGGGCCACCCTACCTCTTAATTCCGGGGTGGCCCGCTGGCTTTTCCCTGGTCTTGTCTCTTGGGCTCGGCCTTCTTTGTTAATATCACCTTTTCTCAGCCCGCACCACTTAGCCAGGTGTCCCTTCTTTCCACACCTGGTGCACCTGTCCTGTTCGAAGTCTGGGGTCAAACCCCACTTCGTCGGACATTCCGCCGCTCTGTGGTCCTCATGCCCACAGGTCCAGCAGACCAGCCCGTATCTACCCGGCGTGGGCTTATAAAACCCATGCCTGGTTGACCATGCCTTTCTATTGGGGTCTTCTTCCCACACCTCAGGCTGATCTACTTCTAGCTTGAACTTTCGATTCCACGCGGGGGGTCTTCCGACTTCCCCCCTTCTTGCTACCTCTTGACTTAGTATCAGTTTCCTTCCACACCTTTTCACCTTTTCCCATACGCCCTGGCTCTCTTTGGCCAGCTCTATTGCTGCCGATAGTCTCAGCGGTCCCTCTTTTAGCACGTCGTGACGAACATGCTCGTCACTTAACGCCTCCACATACAGGTCTGCTAACTGAGCCTGCATGACCGCATTGTCTCTAACCACTTCTGGGAAGGCCAATGATGACAGCTTCCCCGCTTGGGCCACCAATTCTCCAGGGGTTTCGTCCTGCAGCTGTGTCAGCTTTAGGAGGGCCCCCATGGCCTCTATAGCCGTGCCTTCGTCGGCGAATTCCTTGGTCAATAGTCCCTTTAATCTTTCCCAAGACAAGTGGGGCTGACTCTCCAAGAGCCCCTTCATAAATTCAGACACTTTCCCCTTCGTGGCATCGTATGCCAGATACAGGGTTTCGTGGTCTGTGAGGTTCATATATAACTCGGCTCTTCTCCAGGATTGCCAGCCAGTTTTTGAAATCTTTCCCACTGCCGTCGAATGCTGAGACCCTCGGTCCACCCAACAACCTTACTAGGTCAACTGACAACCCCTGTCTAAACCCCTCTTCATCCCCCACTGCTCTATCTGAATCATAGTCCGACATATTTAAAGAGAAAGACAATCTACGCAGCAACAATCGAGGTTGGGAAACCAAACAAATGTCCTACCTTACAGACGATTCTGTTCTCGTTCCTCTCGGTCCCGGGTCGTTTTGAGTCCTATTCGAAATTTCTCAGCAACAGCGGTCGATCCAGGACCCTGTCCTGCTGTCACGGTACTAATTGTGGCAGTGGCTGTTCCAGGGTCCTATCCTATGGTCACGACACCAGTTGTGACGTCGTCCCCTGGTCGCAGCGCCAACTGTGACGTTCTATCCTGATCTACCACGGCACCAGTTGTGACGTCCTCAAACAGCACCACCAGACGTCCTCACCGCAGCGCCAGCTGTTCGCTCCTCGCTGCTCCGTTCGGGTGTCGCTGCTCCAAACGTGACGTCCGCCTGTCGCGTCAGTCGTGTTGTCTCGTCCTGTGACGACCAACTGGCTTGGTATCGGTCGCGGCACCCAAATGTGACGTTCTAACCTTTTGGTGATTCGGGTGGAATCTGGTTAGATTTGATATCAGCCTCGTCGTTCCCAACTCGCTTTCCAACGCCTGGTTACTAAGGTAATTGCATTGATCTCCAGTCTGCCTACCCACGTTGTGAATTGATCTTAGGCAGACGAGATCAATCAGTAGTCGTGGCCGTAATGCAAACTGAGTTCAACGGGGATGATACCACACAAATATGCATAAAAGAAAAGAAAATGAAAACTCAAAAAGTTCAAAGTATCAAAGAAAAAGGTAACAAACTTTATGTCTAGTTGTTCGATACATAGGACTGCATCTATCGCCCGACCCGTTCTGTAGATTGTGACACGTCATTTTCCGTTAGGCAAGTTTTTAACGCTTCAAGTTGTTTGCTCTCTAATAAATTGGTGTTTCGGGGTGTCTTTGGACGAAAGTCGAAAAAAACTTATTTCGGTGGTCTGGATCTTCAAAATAATTGTTCTTGGGTTGAAGAGGAGTCCGGAATTTGCGTGAATCTTGGTCAGCTGAACTCACTGGAACTGCTCGAACTCAACTGTGGAACGCAACGCTGGAAACTGATTTCTGCTCGTAGGGGCTTCGCTTTTATGGACGCCGACCAAAACCGGGGTGGGTCTGTCGGCGTCGGGGGTTCCTCGATAATTCTAAATACATATCCACCTCTTTTATTTCTGGTTAGGGATTTTCCACTCTTTTCCATTTTTGAGAACCTTTCCTCACTCCCACCTTCTCACCATACTTCAGAGGGCGTGAACTGCCCTCCCCACTTCTTCGTAGCAGCTTCTCATATCTATACTCTGGATGAGACGTCGACAGCCTCCTTCGTGCGTCACGTGATCACCACTTGACCAATGATGTCTTAGTCGGGCGTGGACGAATCCGCGGCTTTGTTTCAGGAAGAAAAAAAATATCTTGCTTAACTAAAAAAAATTATCTCTTCTCTTTCCCTTTTTTTTCTCTTAATCGCCGTTATCATTTTTCTAGCCGCAAACGGGACAATATGACAATGGCGGTCATATCTCTTGTTCTACACGTGGTTTTTGTCAGGTATTTCATCGCTAATTATCAGAATGGGTGGTCTTCTTAACACGGCCTCAAAAAAGAAACATCTCCAAAGTTTCAGTCAGTCTGTCGCCTCGAAGAAAGAAGAAAAACACTTCTAGGTCCACATTCATTTTCTTTCGGTACATATTTCTGATAACATAATTTTATTATCGCAGGCCAAAGATGTTCTGCGGCAAGAAAATCGGTCAGTGTAGTTACTTCGTGTGTGTCGCGATTAATTTTTCCATATCTATCCAAAGCCCTGTAGTTACATCTGTGTTTTGTCAATTATCAAAATTAACGTTTTCAATTGGACTTTTCTTTGGCGAACATTACTTGATAACATAATTTTATTATCGCAGGCATGTTCTGCGGCAAGGAAATCGGTCAGTATGGTTACTTCGTGTGTGTCGCGATTAATTTTTCCATATCTATCCAAAGTCCCTTTTAGTTACCTGTTTTTCGTCACTTATCGAAATAACATTTTCAATTGAATTTTTCTTTGGCCAGTCGACCAGCAGTTTATTTACGTACCCCTAGATAACACAGCTGTTAAAAAAACACATCTGATTCTTTCTTTCTTTCCCTTTCTTTTTACTCAGAATTTCCCTGTCATTGTAATGACACCCTTTCGCCATTTGTTACTTATCAATATATCCATTGTCTCTTAGCCGTGTGTGTATTCTGCCTATCACCCACGATTCGTCTCGCCTTTCTTTCTGCCTTCTTTTCTTTCTTTTCCTTTTCTGCCTCGTAAATTGTGCCACAGACATATGTACGCAAGAAGCACACAATCGAAACCACTGAGAGATGATATGAATACCAACCAGACACAGCTACACAAAATAACGATGTAACTACCATCTGTGACATGCCAATTCAAACTGACAGGGAACTAAAAGCCAACAGACCAGATACTATCAATAAAAGACAAAGAATTCAGGAGGTGTATGATTATGGACATAGCAGTAATATCTGAGAGAAATACCTTCATGAAAATTATCGAGAAATTGTCGAAATACAGGTGCCTGGAGACCGAGATTAACAGTATGTGGGGAATAAAAACGGAGACTTTCCCAATAGTAATCAGAGCACTGGGCCTCGTGAGAAAAGGAATGGACAATTTTACTAACAGTGTTAGAGATCGCCCTACTAAAAACATCCTATATACGAAGAAAAGTGCTATCAATTAAATAACAATTCTCTTATAGGGATTAAGGACCATAGTTTAGACCCGCCTCTACAGGATACAAAGTAGGGACCCTAACATAGACAAATATTAGGTTATGCAAAAATAATGACGTAATAATGTCGTTTTTTGACGTATTTTTTAAGGTCAAAAAACGACATTATTACGTCATTATTTTTGCACCAACCTAATAATAATAAATAGTAATCAGAGCTCTGGGCTTCGTATGAAAAGGAATGGACATTTTTACTAACAATGTCCCAGGAAACATCACTATACAAGTTGCCCAGATGGTCGCCCTACTAGGAACATCCCATATACTAAAAAAAATGCTATCAATTCTGCTATTGGGCCTAAGGATCATAGTTTGGATACACAGCAGCAAAATATAGCATACAATAATAATAATAATAATAATGATATTTTTTTTTGGTCAGTGGAAAATGGAATGATACCATTTCTAACCATAGGTCATTGGGCGAGACCCAGAACGAAATGTGTACTCAGCAGAAATCAAAGGAAATAATAATTATATATATTGTTGGATTATCGCGCATTGATTAATAAAATCTCACTACGGCGAGATTTTGGTATTATCGACAATTTACAGGCAGCGCGAGATTTGAAAAGATGCAGTATGTTTCTCGGAGAGTTTTTATAACGAAAAGACGTATTCTTTTCGCTCCTGCAACATGTAAGCAATCAAATGCAGACACTTAATGTTGCCTTGGACTTTCCATATTTTATTTCATTTCTCATCTTTACTTTTGTAAAATGCCCTGACAATATATTTGTCAATATTTCTTTGTTAAATTCTATGTCTTATTCGTTTGGATTTATACGAATCTGCTAAAATTGTTAGCAGGTCAAATGAACCATGAAAAGTGTTTATACCCGATGCTGTATATATATATATATATATATATATATATATATATATATATATATATATATATATATATATTGTTTATGAAAAACTAGGTAATCCGTATAGGTAAACCCAAGGAGGATAAAATCCAGAGAGCTCAATGTAAATCCAGAGTAATAATTTAATAAAACAGACCATTTTTAAGATTCCATGTAATAAATTGTGGTGAAATAATTTAATTTATTAAATGGGACCTTAAAATGGTCTGTTTTTATTTAAATTATATATATATATATATATATCAGGAAACCAGAAAAGGTTTACACAAGTGAGGGGTGTTTAGAGAAGGCACTATTAACAAAGAACTTACGGTTGCAACTAACAGTTTCAATAGGGAAATGATGAGACCTAACTGCCAATCTGGCACTGCGCCTAAATTCGTAAAGTCGGTGTACGAACGAGGAAGTTTCATCAGAACAATTACCGTTAAAATATTTGTAGAAAATGCACACGGAAGCTACGTAACAGCGGTGGAAAAGTGACTGACACTCAGATGGCAGATCAGGACCGATAACTCTGGCGAAACTTCAGATTTGGCTACAAATCTCGTGATAAAAATGAGAATAACCAGACCAGTTGTGAAAGCAATATTGGATGTACGGACGAATGGTAGACTTATAAATCTCTAAGATAGATTCTGGAGGAGGGAAACACTGTCTCGCAGCGAATAGTGAAAGGAGTTGCCTTTTGTGTTAAAATACTGTTTTTGGTTGGCTTCACCGATATTGTAAGAACGTTTTATTTTTATTTTATTTTTTTTTGTCTTCACAAGGGCGTTATTGTTTTATTCGAAAAACGCTTTCAGGAAAATTGAAGAAGATAAAACTGAAATAGAAGTCAATAAAAGTGTTTTTGTTTTTTTTTTTAATTTTTATTTAATAAACAACATCATTATGTCGTCCAATGTTAAATGTTCTGTTTGTATTGCGTACGTAATTATGAAAGATGCTAATATATACTTACACCCACTCATATATAATATGCGTGGGTGTAAGTGCGAAGGATGTTAAAAGATAATTGCTGTAGATAAGCTGACCGCGTGTAGATAAGGTATATTTGATTGAGGCAAACGATCAATAATAAAAATTCATCATAGGCAATATGCCTGTCACGTGATCATAGGCAGAAAATTATACAGTTCAAGGCTAATTAAACAATTTCTGTTCGATATTCATTTTAGAAGAAATTTGTAAAATTAGAAACAATTTGTATAAAGGACAAAATACACGCATGCCCCGATTGAAAAAGAAATGCGTACTGAAAAAAAAGAAGAAAAACATTATATTGAATTTTTTTCTTTTTAATCGTCTCCAAAGAAGCTGTATGTTGATTACACAACAATATTTTTCACATTACTGATTGGTTAAAAAGATTTGCTTAGCATTTCATTGGCTAGAAATGACGATTAAAGTTCTTTTTAAACAGTGATCGTACGTTTGCACCAAATATATACAGAGGAAACTTTGTTCACGAATTTAATTTGTTACTGAAGGCCGTTCGTAACCCGAACATTTCGTAACCCGAAATGCTCATAAACCGAAAGTATTTTCCAATAGGAACCAACGTAGAGAAAAAAATGTCACAGTACAATAAAATAAAAAAGAACAAAAAAAAAACAAAAAAAACACGAATGTATACAACACGGTGGTCGACTCAGTTCGGGTTAACTCGGTTTGGCAATATTGTTCGAGAACCGAAATTTTGTTCGATAACCGAGGCATTTTCATATTGAATTTTCTGTTTTCATTTACTTTGTCACAACTTTTGTGCCTTTGCTTATTTCATGTTAGTTTAGTTCTCCAGATCACAGAAGACGAACGTTATGTGACCTCTCCTTCCAGGACGCAGGTGATCATGGCTCTCCACAACTTTTTGTCCATAGTGCTTAATAAATAAATTAAAGAAGCTTACGATATGTAGGTTGCTGCTTGTTACACGAGGATTGTGTGCTTTTTTCGTTTCTGTAGCAGATTGTAAGCTAAAATGATAAATTTCATATTTGGTTGATGCCACAAAACATTACGTTAGGTCGACGTCCATTAGTGGCCTGCTGAATTTAATGTTAAATACAACGTCGGACTCTTTCGGTCTAATAAACCATCTTAGGACATATTCATAAATTATAACATTATCAATACAACGTGACAAAGACGATGTACATAAGAACAAGACTTATCCAAACAGATAACTGAAAGTTTTATAAGATCAGCGCTCCGTTTAAAACATGGTCACGTTGTCGTCATTTATGAATATGTCCTGAAGATGGTTTATTAGACCGAAACGTCCGACGTTGACATATTAACATTAAAACAGCATAATTGTATATAAGGATTTTTGTTTGTTTTTTCCGTATATATTTTTCTTTCATATATATATATATATATATATATATATATATATATATATATATGACCATGGAATATTAGTGTTTAAGCCTTTTTTTATTTATATATATATATATATATATATATATATATATATATATGTGTGTGTGTGTGTGTGTGTGTGTGTGTATGTGTGTTTATACGTTATTTTTAATAGATACAATTTATTAAAGTAAATAATCTGTTTTTAATTAAACAGTATTAATTACATTTACCGGCCTAAATGTTCAAAAAATTTCGTAAAATCGAACCTTTATCCCTGTAGGGAAACCTCCATTTGGCCTGGCGCCCTTTAACATTCAGCTACAGAGAAGCGTCTGGCTAACAAAGTCCGAATTACTGTTTATAAACAGACAATTTCGACGTTTTTCCTCGATCGATCATTTCTGTTCACGAAACGTATTAATGAAAAAATATTGTAAATTGGAATGGATTAAGTCTGGTAAATTATTTAATATTATCTGTTTATACGTTATTTTTATAGATACAATTTATTTAATGCTTTGATTTATTTCCGACTTTACCTTATCTTATCTTTATCTGTTCATATCTATGCCTCTATCTCCCCCAGTATACATATATATATATATATGAAATCTCCGCAAATATTCTTAAATGTCTATATTTGGTAACAGAAGCCATACAGCTCCCCATACTTAATACTTCTCGAATTCACTCTCGCGTGGTCATGTGTGATGTCATGAGCTACGGTGCGATTTTCGCTTCCAGCGTCTTATATGCACGTGTTTATCGTTGCTTGGAAATCATCCATAAAACACACACACACACACACACACACACATATATATATATATATATATATATATATATATATATATATATATATATCTCCCATCCTGATATTTTCAATTTATTATAGTAGAATAATTAAAATAAAAGTCCCTGAAATGTCTAGGAGTTTAGCTGAAGACCCAAGGAATCAAGAAACTTTTAGACTGTTTTTATATCCATCAATTACGGAATTTTTGTACTCAAAGAAGAAAAACAAAAAATAAAGAAATACACATATGCTTCTATATCTATCTATCTATCTATCTATCTATCTATCTATCTATCTATCTATCTATCTATCTAGCCCAGTCTTTTCACATATTTCTATGTCAGTTTTACTTTTCTATCTATCTATCTATCTATCTATCTATCTATCTATCTATCTATTCAAGTCTTTTCACATATTTCTATGTCAATTTTTCTTTTCTATCTATCTATCTATCTATCTATCTATCTATCTATCTATCTATCTATCTATCTGTGTCTCTCTACCTGTATCTGATCCTATGTATCTACCTATTTTTAATCTATCTATCTATCTATCTATCTATCTATCTATCTATCTATCTATCTATCTATCTATTCATATCAATTTCTCTCTCTTTATCTATCTCCCTCTGGTCATATCTCTAAATAATTGTGTATGTAAGAAACAGAGACAAATAGAATAACTGATGACGAGAATGCAAAAGTGTCTGCTGAAGCGTAGATTTTCGCTATACCATATTGTGTCACATAGATTTAAAATGAAAAAAATCAATTTGTCTTCGTATAATCTCCATGAACGGAACGTGCGCAATTGGCAAAGTACAACTTAACGTCACGATGTGCACTCAAGAAAGCAAGTCACAAGCAAACTTCGAATCTGCATGCATGGTCGTGTGAGAAAGAATTTTTTTAAATCTATAATGCGTATTTGGTTTATTAAGTTAAAAAAGAGGCTTTTTTTTTATTAAATATTAACTTTATTGTACAGCAACTTATCCATTTTATTTGACTATCATCTTCTATCTTTCAGAAAACATTATAATTCTATACTCTTAGACCATTTTTTCATTTTTAAAAAATTATTTTGCCTAACCAAGGCGATAAAGCCACTAAGGTGTTACTGAAGGTGAAAGAACCTATGAAAATAAAATTATTAAGGAGAGTGGCCTATACAGGAATTAAGAAAACAGAAGATGACAATAGATATTGCATTATAACATTTGAAGATCAAAATTAACTGGTAAGCAAAAAGCCGGAATAGTGTTCCACAAACGGGAAGGGCGAGAAGAGACATTGTTAGCATAAAACTTATAGATATATCTGGCAATGTCAACTGAAAAATGATGAGACCTAGCTGCCAATCTAGTACTGCGCTTAAATTTGTAAAGGAGTAACAAAAATAGGAAACTCGTCAGAACAATTGCTATGAAAATAATTACAGAAAAAATCGCAGGGAAGTTACGTTACGCCAGTGAGAAAGTGACTGAAGCCGAGATGCCAGGTCAGAACCGATAACGTTGACAGTTCTTCTTCGTATTTTATCAAGAGTCTCTAAATGCATAGCAGATGCATCGGACCACATGTGACAGCAATATTAAATACATGGACAAATGATTGACGTATAAATGTGTAAGATAAATTCTGGTGAGAAAATTTTTTTTTAGTATAACACAGTGAACTAAATTTCCTAGCAGCGAACCCAACAGATTATTTAATAACACTGCCAGTCATGAAATGATCGAAGTACCTTTAGAAGTTTTACAGAGAATTGATTTTTTCTTCTTCAAAAGAAACAAAGAAAAATGGCACTTGGTTGATGCAATATCTTGAAAAAATTGCCAGCGAGTGAAAATTCCACAGTCAAATTATAACAATGTTCACCAATTCCCCCAAATACTTTATGATCCAACGTTATTACAATTCTTCTATTAACAAATACAGAAATCTGTTTTTTTTTTTTCGTATTTTACTATCTTCACTGGGTCTGAATGGGTAAAGAAACTCATAAGGAGGAAAGTGGGCTTGGAGAATTATTCACGCACAGGATATGTGCATCTATAGTGAAGGAAATGCTGGTCTTTTTATTTTCCACGGTTACCCCATATATAAAGACACATGCCTTACTCACTTTATATTCAGAAAAGGAAATAATTTTACGAATGCGAGAAAAACTGAATAAAAAGATTAATCGCAGTACCTTGTCAATCGTCTTTAATAAAAGAGGAATTACTGTCCAAATACAAAAAAATTATATATATATATATATATATATATATATATATATATATATATATATATATATTTACTCAAAACACTCAACTGAGGTCAGGTTGAGACACAAGGTCAGTTTAATGTGAGGAGCTCGAGCGCGTACACCCGAGCAAGGAACAAAAATTCCCCGAGCCCCCGCAACCGTCGGTTGCGCTGGCCTCGGTGCGTGCACCGATCCTTCTCTCTAGTGCAATGAGAAGGTGCGGCCTCGGGCAGCTGTTTCTCGGAGAAGGCACCTCTCAGTATAATTTTCCTCAGTTGCGACTCTGTCCTTTGACGGAGTCGCCCCTTGAGTGCACTCTGCCCAATGACAGAGACGAAACTGAGAGATGATAAATAGATGTGTTAGAAAACTACCGAAAGAGTAATTTATACACACACACACACTATATATATATATATATATATATATATATATATATATATATATATATATATATATATATATATGTGTGTGTGTATGTGTTTAAGAAATAAGATATTTAGAAAAAATTTTTTACCGCGGTTTCTATCAATTAGGCATCGTCAGAAAAAAAAGTGAAGCATTAGAAAATCCATTGACCTAAATCACCTGAACATACCGAAAGGTTGAAACCAAAATTGCGGAATCGGCTGATTATCTAATTTTCTATGCTTAAAAGCTGTACATGTTAATTTTTTTTATTTTTTATATGTACATTGAGCACTTTGTCAATACTGCTGTTCCCTGGTCTAATTCAACTCAGATCATTAACTTCTTTATTATCCCCCCCTCTCTCTCTCTATACATATATATATATATATATATATATATATATATATATATATGTAAACAAATGACGTCATATATTAAGAAATGGACAAAGTCCGACAATTTATTTATTAAAGACATTTTTATGTTTAACGTTCTTTTTTATAGATACAAGTATTTAAGAAAATGCTCTGTTTATAATAAACAGTATTAAATAACATTTACCGGCCTGAATGTCCGAGAAATTTTCATAGAAAATATTCGTCCTTTGACGATATATATATATATATATCAAGTATAGGATTTGTGTATACGGAATAAATTCCAATAAGCAACAAATACTATTCTTAAAAGAGTGCTCAGTACAGAGTAGAACAAATATAACCATTTATTCGAAAATTATGACATAAATATGTTATAAAATCATTACAAAAATAGCCATTTTGTTTCAACACTTCTGGTGACTTATCAAGTGAAGGTGTTGAATGTAGATTCTGCATTCAACGCACTCACTTGATACATCACCTTATATTTCGTCCACCGAATAACGACTGAGACGTCGTGAGTAAATTCCTTTCATATTGTCTGATAAGCTTAATAACATTCATTGAAAGACGAAAGAAAATGACAAATATTGAGACATGTTTTTTAATGCAATCTAATAATTCTCGTTTTCCCTTTCGTGTGGTCATGTGTGTCGTCACGAGCTGCGGTGCGATTTTCGCTTCCGCGTCACGTATACGCGAATTTGTCGTTGCTTGGAAATCTTTCATGCACAAAAAACAGACTATCATTGTTTTGTCTGTGTATTGGTTAATATATTGTAA
>CAHIKZ030004529.1:272500-280000 GCA_903632075.3 Acanthosepion pharaonis
TCTACTGTAAACTTTAAACATAATAACGCAAAAACAGTAGGATTTCCGGACATATGTTTATGTGGACATTTTTTCCTACTAAGTTTGTAAAATTATTTTTGATAGACCCTATATAAAGAAAGAACAGTAAGATATATAATCCGGTGTTCTTGTAGATATTTTTATTTTTACAAAATAGTGCTCAATGTAAATTTACAGAGCATTAATATGATAAATTAATTGATAGTTTTTTGAAACATGGTTAGAACTGTGTTGCGAAAAAACCATATTTTAAATCAATTAATTTATAATAATATATATATATATATATATATATATATATATATATATATATATATATATATATATATATATGTAGTGATTTTATAACATATTTTTGTTATAATTTTCGAATATATATATATATATATATATATATATATATATATATATATCTTTATAAATTAACTGGTTTAAAATATGGTTCCATACACTACAAGGAATTACCATGTTTCAAAACCTGAGCTAAAACTTCAAATTTAATTATATAACTAAATTAAAAGCATCATTTCTCTTTCATCATCGAGCGAATTTTGGAATAAGATATTTTTAAAAATTACTGATTTTTAAACACACATACAATTCGTAATTTTTTGTTTCCAAGGATACAGAGAAATGATAAGATTTCTTTGTATCAAAAAAAAAAAAATATGAATGTATGTGCGTTTAAATCTCAGTAAATTTAAATTTAAGTTATTCCAAAATTAGCTTGAAGATGAAACAAAACTAATGCTTAAATTTAATTGTATAATTAAATTTGAAGTTTTTAGTTTCGGTTTTTGAAATATGGTAATTCCTGTGTAGCGTAGGAACCATATTTTTAAACCAGTTAATTTATAATATTTATGGTCCGTAAATCTACACTGAGCACTGTTTCGTAAGAATAAAAATATCAATAAAAATATCGGATTATATATCTTACTGTTCTTTCTTTTTTTATTATACACACACACACACACACACACACACATATATATATATATATATATATATATATATATATATATGTGTGTGTGTGTGTGTGTGTGTATATATATATATATCTATATCTATCTATCTATCTATCTATCTATCTATCTATATATATATAATTTCCGAGGTTTTAGTATCAAAATTCTTTTTATTACTATAATGATGATACGTGTTTTCCCCCTTTTTTTGGTGTTACTGACGCAAACCGACTTGTGCGATCGAAAACCTTATAAAATTTAATTAGTAAAGCCTTATTAAAGAAAATTTGGTTTCAAACACAATTTCTTTTCTAATATGATTTCGATTTCTCAGGTTGGGTGATACCAGTTTCGGTGTATATTTTTTTTTATAAGCTAATAATTAAATAAAGAGGGGTATCTTCTTAAACAAGTGTACTCATTAAGTATAGAATTTATAGTAATAAACTGTATGTGTGTGTACGTGCGTCTGTCTGTAGGAACAGATCCTCTATACTTTCGCATACAGAAAGCAGAGAAAATATACAATTGGCAAAAACACGCACCCCGTTCACACACACACACACACACATTCCACACCCACACACAGAGACTCATATATATATATATATATATATATATATATATATATATATACGTACCTCCAAAGAATCGCTGAAAAATCAGCATACGTGATGAAAAGAAGCCCAAATCTTCATAAAAGTATTTTATTGTCAAAATCTTTGTTATTATCAAGAGAAAACACTTAGGATTTTCTTGATTATTAAATTGTATTTTTTAAAATCTTTTTAAGAACCTTGGTTAAAAATCTTATTTTCCTGGCGTCAAGTTGGATGGGACCATAAATTAATATAACAAATTGGATCGTCTTTTTGCCGGAAAAATACATTGGTTTGGAAATTCTTACAAAAATCAGATAATTGTCGAATTTTAATGATACTTTGAAGACTTATTCACAAAGGTATAGAATTATTTATGAAATATTTCTTTTCTTTTTTGTTTTTTTGAAAATCTTGGTAAATATATATATATATATATATATTACATCTGTTTCCCCAACTAATTTAATCTTATGAAATTTCCAGAAATTCTCTTTTGAAATTTTTTTATATTAGTTATAACTACAAGACGTCGAAGAATTTAACTCGTAAATTTATTTTATCAAACAGAAACCCCAGTTATAGAAAATCTATTCCGAATCGTAAAATAAGAAAATGTAATAAAAATATACATTATATAATTAGAAAAGTTTTGATTGGATTTTATAATTAAAATATATTATGGATACTATTGTCTTATGAATTTTTTTTTTTTTTTTTTTGGTGAATAATGAATTTAAAAAAATTCAATTCATCGTCTGCTATTATTTTAAGAAAAGGATTTTGGAATTTCTCTGTGTATAAACGTGCCATTTTTTTTTGTAATTACGGACGTCCATCCACAACATTCCCAGAAAATACGAGCGGTAACTATAGTAAATGTAACATTTATTGCTAATTTTCTAACATTTCCTCAATAAGCTGCTTCGTAATTAAGACTATAAAATCAATGTACCTAAAATTCAATAAAATATTAAATTACTTAAAATATTTTTAATTTTACAGATTACTGGGTAGTTAAAAATGTTGTATTCGTCATGTAATTTTATAACAATTATGTCCCTCCTTAGATAAATTTACCAAACGTCAGTTTTTCGATAAATGATGACGTGGCTTCCCTCTGCCTTTTCTACAAATATTTTCAAGGAAACTACTCTGAATAGCTTTTTTCCCTGGTACTCCAACTATATGGATTTAAGTGACCTACTACATTGACATTCAGGTCCCACTTTTTTACTGTTGAAATAGTTAAATTTAACCGCCAATTCTACTCCACCAGTTTCTTTTCTCGCACATCTCTCCTGTGGCATTTCCTTCCGTTTACTGGATTCTCTGATAATTAAAATCTTCCAAAATTCAAATGCAACGTCAATCGCCATCTTGTGATATCTTGAACCCCATTCATCTTTTTTCCTTTCCTCAATTCCCCTTAAGAGTCTTTCTCTCACCTTCAATCTATGTAACACCCCTGAGAACCAGTGGCCCTCCCGCCTTGCTTGGGGTGAAATGCTTAAAACAAAAAATGCGTCAACACCTCATACAAACACCCACTTTCGTGTTAAAAATTATTTTCTGCTATATTTTAAACTAAAAGGAAGTTATATTTGTTTAAATTCAGTTTAATTCGACTTTAAATCAATTTAAATTTCTCTAAAATATGTTTTGAGCAAAGTACATTTTATTCATGATTTCATTTTAATAAAGATAATTATATTGTGTTGGCAGATTTGTCAATATGGACGATTTGATCAATTTCACACATGACCAAATAAAAAAAATCGATTCCAATCAATGTAAATTCAATTTGAAATACAGCAAAATATATTGCTTATTGGAAATATTACATTTAATCTATTAGCCTGCAATTAAGACTAAAAAATAAAGAATTCAAGATAGATTTTTCATTATTAAACTGATTTTAAACTTTAGGCATCGCTTTCTTTTTTTAGAGATCGCCATAAATATGAATGGTATTGTTGAAATTTAATTTCCAGCCTTCTCCACCAAAGCCACGCGGACAGACACACATGCACACAAAACACCCCAATAATGAACACTGTGTATATATATATATATATATATATATATATATATATATATATATATATATATGTGTGTGTGTGTGTGTGTGTGTGTATATATATATATATATATATATATGCGGAAGAACATTCTTGTGAGAGAATTTGTATGTATACACAGTGAAAAATAAACCCTGCATACAGGCTGTCAATATCACGCTTAAGGAAACTCTCTGTGAGCAAGTGTGGGATGAAAGGAAAACGCCCTTTCTAACGTTTTTATACGATTTTCACGGTTATTTATAGTCCCACACGTACACACACACACACACACAAACACACACACACACACACACACACACACACACACACACACACACACACACACATATATATATATATATATATATATATATATTATAAATTAATTGATTTAAAATATGGTTTTTTTCGCTACACAGTTCCAACCATGTTTCAAAAATAGAAGCTAAAAACCCCGAATTTAATTTTGCAATTAAATTAAAAGCATTAGTTCCATTTCATAAGACTCCAATAAAACACCAACAGTAAATTGGAAATTAATAAAAAAAAACAAAAATTCGTGGATCTTTAAATGACCCATGCCCTTTTTGCATGCAGGAAAGTTAAATATTATCAAGTTTCTGAAAAATAAAATGTACTAAATGGAAAAAAGTTGAAATACCGAATTTTTGTAGACATTGACAATTTTTTCCTTAATTTAATAGCTATTTTTCAAAAAATTAAACTAACATATTTATATTTGATAATAAATAAAATAGTTTATGAATACATAATTAGATTGTAATATATTAATTTTAACATCACTATATATGTACTCAATTAGTAAATAAATTAAATATAATGTCTTAAGTCGGTACGAATAAAAATATATATATTAAAAATGTGACTCAGTAATATTTGAATGCCCCTTTTGAAAAATCGTAATTGAAATTTATAAAAATAAAAATTAAATAAAAAATAAAATGCCAAATGTATTGCCATTGAAAACCAGACGATGTGTTGGGAAATAGACACTAGCGCAAATTTTTGTTTGAAAAAAAGGAGGTTTGTATCAATGCACGAATTTTCTAAATAAGTTAAATCTTAACACCCTTAAAAAAAAAATAATAAAAAAAAATGGATTTTTTTTCCTTAACCCCGACATCTCAAAATATCAAATAGCTTTGGACTTTATAAATTAAGTTCTAAAAAGTTATTTTTAGCATCGCTTGACAATGGAACTCAACCTTGTATTTTAAGTTTAATTCGTATGATTAAATTTAAATTGAAGTTTCAGTTTTGAAACATGAAAGTTTCGGTGTGGCGATTATAATATAATAATAATAAAAAACAATTATAATATTATGCTCTACTGTTGTATCGAGCACTGTTTTTTAAAAAGATAAAATAAAATAAATGCTAAGAACTCAGAATTATAAATTTCATTGTTCTTTTCCATTTTACCATTTTAATATATATATATATATATATATATATATATATATATATATATATATATATTGATGTGTATTTGGGCATCAGACTTTCTTTCATGCATCTTTCATCAAAAAACGCCGACAAGGAAGATTTAATTAGTCTTTTATTGATTTTTTTTCAGTATTCTAATCTAGGCAAAAATAGGTGTCTTGCCCCGGTTAACTGGTCGCGCATAGCACGTGACCGCAAAGAAGCATACAAACCGCTCCGACTCTACACTGCAAAAATTGCCATGTAAAACAAACCCTTAAAAGCACTTGGAACAATTATAACTATGACCAATTCCTATATTATAAGAGAGATGTAAACACACACACACACACACACACACATATATATATATATATAGGTATATTGTGTATTTAGGCAGCAATCCTTCATTTATGCATGTTTCATTAAAAAGGACATGTAAGGTACTACGATTGAGCTTTTTATTTAATTTTTCTTTTCTTCTAACAAGTGTTTTCTTTTTTGGACACAGAGTGTGTAGAAACAGTCCAAATGTCCTATAATTTCGACCGTTGTCGGCTATTCTTTTAGCAATTATCAAGGATGATTTTGTTTTTTCAATCTAATTGAGTGTGTACGTTGTGTGTATGTTTTTAGTGCTATAGAGATGTTTTATTTTTCGAACACAGCCATGGCCGTGTGCGTAGTTAATATTATTAAGTGATGTCTTTTTCTTTTTTCTTAATAAGGCATCCATTATTTTTAATGTTTTACACATACACACACAAACACACACACACACACACACACACACACACACACACACACATATATATATATATATATATATGTATAGTACACACAAAAATCCCAAATTACCTCATATGGGCCTATTTAAACCGGAAAATTTATATACTGACGAAACTATTTATATATATATATATATATATATATATATATATATATATATATATATATATATATATATATATATATATATATATAATATATATATATATATATATATAATATATATATATATATATATATATATATATATATATATATATATATATATATATATATAATCATATATATATATATATCATATATATATATATATATATATATATATATATAATATATATATATATAATCATATATATATATATATATATATATATATATATATATATATCATATATATATATATATATATATATATATATATATATATATATACTGAGAGAAAGTCATTCAGATTATCTCGACATGTCTTATCTTTTCAGTTTTCTAAAATAATTTAATTTATGAATTTTTAAGCCGATATATATATTTTTTTAATTCAAAAGTTACTTTTCGTGGAGACCTGCATTTGACTAGACGCGATGTTTTATATATATATATATATATATATATATATATATATATACATGTATATTGTGTGTGTGTGTGTGTGTGTGTGTGTGTGTGTGTGTGATGTACCAGCAGGGTCTACAGTAATTTTAGTTTGATAAATTTCTGAAAGTTGTACTGTATATTTCAGTTAGCGTTTGTGAGGATTAGTAAACTTCATGCTAACCCCGAAGTTTACCGTGTAGGATTCAAGGTGACATTCAGTCTAAAGTTTACGATATCAGTGTGCTTTAAAAGGAGTCGACCGTAGTCGGGACTATCGAGTGAATGCGAACGAATTTTTTTTTATTTACTCTGTCCCCACCACTAGGACGAGATGTGACACAAGGTCTATTTTTAGGTGGGGACCCGAGCGCGTACACCCGGGACAGGAACAAAAATTCCCCTCAGCCCCCACAACCGTCGGTTGTGCTGGCTTCGGTGCGAGCACCGATCCTTCCCCCTGGTGCAATCGGAGGATTCAGCTGTGTACCTCTTCAGCTGTGTACCTCTTCAGTATTATTTTCTCAGTTGCCCCTCTGTCCTTTGACAGAGAAGCCCTCAAGCGCACTCTCTCCAAGGACAGAGACGCAACTGAGAGATGAGAAGTAGACGTGTACCTATTCAAAAAGTGTCAGTTACACGCCGCAGAGTATATGCTCCGCCAGTGCTACGTACAGTTTTGAATTCAGAGTTTTCCTTCTCATTGACTGGTTGTCATCCAAGGCTGTAGAATCCCGCCTGTCCTACTATATAACCACAGCGGAGAAAGGGTTTACATCTCAAGTGGAATTCAAACTTCGTTGTTCACTGATGTCCTCAGTCCGTTTCTCTGGCACGCCCCCCCCCCCGTTTATAAGGCGTAAAATACGGCAATCTTAGTTTTAGAGATGGAATAAATAGCCGTTGAAATGTAGCAAATTTTAACGTTCTTTGCAAAAGATATGACCAGTGTGGCTCGGGTTGCTCCAAAATAAATGCCTCTTATTTCTGACAACATAGAGTAACAGAAATGAAAGCAAAGGTTGG
>CAHIKZ030004529.1:285000-312500 GCA_903632075.3 Acanthosepion pharaonis
TCGTCTTTTAAGAAACTTTCACTTTCAGCTTCGCTTTTTAAGGCATTCTTCAACAAAGATTTTAGTGTTTCACGCTCATGTGCTCTGATTGTCGTATGAATGTTATCCGGCCGCTGTTGGAGAGTCTAAGACTTGTTGACACAAACCTGTTCTTTGAAATAGTACCATAGGAAGAATTCAAGGTGTGTCAGGTACAGGGAACATGGTGTACAGTCTATACCGCAGCTACAAGAAATTATAGTTTTTTTGGTTTTTTTTTTTTTTTGCAAACATTTGTCTGAGAAATTGGACTGTGGCCCTTGTCATTCAAGCTGCCACTCCATCTTGTGGTATGGAAACAGATTGAGGCTTTTAAGATTTCAATGGAGTGACGTCTGAGGGACTTCCGTTGATGTGCTCAAAACTTTTACAATACTTTTCTTTATTCGCTCAAGTACTCCTTCGTTCCTGGCTTGGTTTGTTTGTTTAACGACATATCAACTCCTCATCTAATGATTTAATACTGAAATTTAATTTTCTTGTGAGGTTTGGTAATTTTTTTCAAAAATAGATATTGCTGGTATTTTTTTTTCAATAAAGTATTGCTGGTAATTGTCATTTTTATATTTACTATGAAAATGTATCGGGGGGGGTACATTTTTCTAATGTATTTTTGTATTTTCCTATTTTGACCCTAGTTTGGGGGTTTATTTACCCATAGCTGGGACCCTAACAGGTACTATCGCTCTGGATCAGGGTGAACCTGGGAACAATAGCAATTCGGAAGTGGCTTCACGCTGCGGATGTACTTCATCGTCATACCAAGGACGACCCTTCGATCCTCGCCGAACGTAGTCTGCCTTACTGAACATTTATTCTCAAAACTCAAAGAATCTCCCACACTCTAATGGCGATGATACACTTACTGAGTTTCAATTATTGATCCTGGGTAGAAAAAAATTCATTACTTGTGTTCATTGTATAGTCTTTTATTTTTATATTATTAATCTCCAAAAAATGTCAAATAACAATGTGACACTGAACTGTCGGCCCGTGGTCAACTCCCAGGAGCGGTGTGAAACTGTAACATTTCTCCTACCGGCGTTTTGGGGTTGACTCGTAGTCGCTGCCACCAACCTGTGTCCCGGTCGATCGCTGGTCGTCGCTACCCGGCAGAATCCTTTGCTCAGGGTACCAAGTGGGATTTTCAGTCGATGCCAAGGACTTCCCACCAGCTTCAACCGGTTCGACACCATCTCCGTCGTTCTCGACTCATTTTCAATGTCTGCTTACCGAAGTAATTGCTTCGATCTCAACTCTAACCTACCCACATTGTGATTTTGATCTTAGGTAGACGAGATCAATCAGACATCGGGCCGTAGTGTAAGATGAGTCTAGACTGGAGGTGATATCGCACAAGCGTAAAAAAAAGAAGCAAATAAAAAGCCAAGAGGTTCAAGTATGTTAAAAGTAACAAATTATCTTTTATCCGTCTGTTATATACAGGAGTGTGTTTTTCTCTCAACCCGTTTTCTACGGAGTGTGACACTCTTACGCTTCTTAGGCAAATTCTGGTCCTCTAAGTCAACTGGTTTAGATTTTAAGTGCTGGCTTAGCTACGTTCGTCAGTATAACTTGCTATTGGTAGAATAGGCGAAGTCGGATGTCGTAGAATCTCTCGGTCAGTTTCTGCGAGTCAACACTCTGGTTCCTGCAACTCTAAAGGCTCTAACTGCCGAACTACTCACTCCAACTCTCGAAATCGAACTCTCGAACGGCCCCAGGGCGTTCGTTTATATGGATACCGACCAAAAACTGGTGACGGGTTAGATGCAGTCTGAGGTTTTCGATAAATCCCGATTTCTGACAAGAAACCTCTTTGTTGTCAGGCCAGGAAAATTGAGTATTTCTCATTTTGGAAAATTAATCACTTTCCATTTTGGGGGGATCCCTTCGTCCGTGAAGAGAGGTTGGAGGAGAGCTACCCTCCTAAACTCCCCCCCTTCTCACATTGATACCTCGTACCAATTCTTTCAGTGGGCGTTAATAACTTCCCTGTCCTTCTCATCAAATTACCTCCGCCTATCACCATTGCTACCACTCGACTAATGGCGTCCCGACTGTGCGGGCGTGGCTAAGCTGGCCTCATTAAAATTATAGCCCAGAATTCTTTGTTTACAAAATTCGATTTCCCATCGGCCAAAATTTTTACAAATCACACATTGCCACTAAAAATGTCTCAGATCTTTTGATCACTCTGCATCTTCTTAACTAGCACTTTATACCAACTCCATCAATCAATTGTCAAAGTCTGCCATCTGGTTCCTTCATGAAGTTAGCGTTTACTGGAACCCTTGGCTTCTTGAAAAAAAAATTCTTTATCTCCAAATCGGCAATTCTTCCGAGATATTTTTCTCATGCCAAAATTTTAAAATCAACATATGGCTACTTAATGTGTCGGTACTGAAGACAACATATTGGAAAATAAATGATATTAATTCTCTTTACGGAATATTTTTTCATGCCGAAATTTTCACAATGAACACATGGCCTCCCACCTGATATCTCAACGCTTTTTCTGAATCTCGTGTTTTTCGGCAAGCATTTTACGAACATCATTAATCAATTGTCAAAAGCTCGCATAAGGCCTTTCTGCGAGTCCATTGTTTACGCCAATTTACGGGTCTTTGAGAAAGTAACTCGATTTTATTCTTAAGTAAAATAAAAATAAAAATTTCGGGGCATCTTCTCTTTTGTTCTCAGTATATTCTTGTTTTAATTTCTATGGTTAAATACTTAACCAATTACCAAAGCTAAATAGTGTCACACAAAACATTATTAAACTTTCAGACGCCTTGGTGACTTTTGGGCCACCCTCTATTTCAAGCTCAATTATTACATAGTAAGTATTACCCTTGAATAAATGAATTTTGTTTTTGATATGTCCCGGAAAGGGATATATTTGTTCGAAGTAGCAAAGTGGTTTTGGACTACTGTAACCGGGTAGGACAATCTAGCAGGTAACCGTAATGGACTGGTCCTCGTCGTAGTGGTAGGCAATAGGCGTAGGCAATAGTCGTAGTCAATAGGCGTCGTCTTTGTACCTGCACATCAGTCTGTATTTATGGCTGACACCAGCCAATCATATTACTGTGAGAGGGAACCCAGGTGTATGCATATTCATTTCATCTGTTTTAAGGCTGACCACAGTTTAGATAGATTGCTGCAAGAATATGGAGGGGCAAAGTCAGTTTTCAAACGAAGTGCAGCATCTATAAATCGCTGGTAGTCTCCATTCTTCTATATGGATATGAAAAGTGGACACTGTTGGAAGAATGAGTTTGTGAGGAAAAGGGTTGAAAATTTTGTGGACCACCGGGAACCTCGTCGCTGTCAAACGGTGAAAAATAGTTTGGACACATTACAAGGCACAACAGTCAGTGCAAGACCGTCATGTAAGGTAGACGTCAACGTAAAAACTGGTTGGACAACGTAAAAAACAATGGACAGCTATAACTATACCAGAATTGCTGATGGCTATCGTTGATAGACCTTTGTAGAGGAAATTTATTGTGGCTTCTGCATTCAGATCACCCCTACAATTACAAAACTTAAGGGGATGATGCTTCTGCTGTTGCTGTTGCTTCTGCTGCTGCTGATGATGTAAAGCTGAGAGACAATAAAAAGGGAGATCATTATCTTACCAGAGATCTGATGTAGTTGTGAAACATAAAAGAGACAGTTGTACCAGTAATTATCAGAGCACTAGCATGATCATGAAAAGACCTAGAAAACTGGAATAGCTAGTGACTAGGAAGAAAGTTGGAATCATACAGACAATGACATTATTGACAACAATTAGAATCCTAAGAAGTGTCTTGGAGTTCTGAGCTGTTTTGCTGTCATTTCAGCTAAAGTGGCGTGAAGAGTGTAATGGTTATCGGCGCGAAAAGTGAATTAGGTGTGCCGAGTTGAATTCCCGCTCGATTCTATTTATCGTTCACTTTGCGCTAGGAAAAGATATGAATCCATTTGTTATGGATTAAATAACAGGACAGACTGGATTTTCTTGCCTAGATGCGGCAAATAAGCCGGAAGAAGGCAAACAGTGAATTCAAAACCAGCCTGGAGACAGGGTTGCGCTCTGTCAGGCTAGTGACACCATTCTTACTATGGTTGCAGTAAATGCCTCTATGAAACCTAATGTGTTACGGGACAGAGAAAAACGGAAAGTTATTAGTGACTAATGGACTTCTTACTAAAAATAATTAAACCAATAAAGATGACTTATATTTACCTGCATCTCTCCGTGATAAGAGCAATGGCGTAAATCGAGAAGCGAAAGCAGAGAATGGCACGCCAAAATGGCGATTCACGTTGTCACGTTATGGCTGTCGATTAGTTAAACTAGTATGACAAATCTACGGTTACTATTTTTAATTCGTAATTGTTCTTCTCCTAGAGTGGTTACTAATCACAGCTAGAACGCCAAGTCTGCTCAGCAATTTAACTCATCCCAAGAAGAGATAGCTTTATACCTTTCACAACAGTATTGTCGCTTGAGCAAGCGTAACGAACGCCTTGTTCTTCTTCTCCTAGAGTGGTTACTAATCACAGCTAGAACGCCAAGTCTGCTCAGCAATTTAACTCATCCCAAGAAGAGATAGCTTTATACCTTTCACAACAGTATTGTCGCTTGAGCAAGCGTAACGAACGCCTCTGGAATTCGAACTCAGCTCTTCGATTACTCAATACGAGTATCTATCAACTACACCCGACACTTGGGCACTTCTACATGGTGTAAATGGGTAGCAAGCTTGTCTTGCTAGATCGACTTCGATTGAGTAGGGAGTTCGATCCTCACTGGGTGCTCCGCACATTCGGACTTGTGTCACATCTGAATCATTACGAACTTCGACGTGGTGAAATGGTTAACAAACTTGTCTCATCAGAATAATTACGACGGAAAATTGAGTTCGATCCTCAGTGGGTGCCGCCATACTTTCGGCCTTGTCCCACTTTTAAACTAGTCCTAGAAAATCACCATAACACCAGACACACATCCACAAAAATGTTATGATGTCAACAAATCCCATGCTTGCACAACCCTAAACCGATTCACACCAACAGAGTTAATGATCCCAGAGACTTTTATACGTTCAATGCATAAAACAGACTGTCACCACTGGGTGTAGACTTCGATGGCTATTTATATATATGTACATCGAAAAATTCGCTAAAATGATTATGCACGATGAAAAAATGCCCCCAAATTATTAAAAACAAAATTTTATCCTTAAAATATTTAAGTTAGTATTAAGAGAAAGGAGTTTTTTTTACCTTAAATTATATTTTTTAATCCATTAAAATTTTGGTTTAATACTTTGAGCCTTGCGTTCCTGAACAATTTTAACACTTTGAGCTCTGCATTTCTGAATAGATTTAAAACGGAGCCTTGCTTTTCTGAACAGTTTTAACCTTTTGAGCCCTGAGTTCTTGAACAATTTTAACCCCTTTGCCTGAGCTCCTGAGTCAAAATTCGCAAATAATTGCTATGTAATGCTTCACGGTATATATAAAAATAGTTACAAGTGTTTACCCATCGTTCACCCGGTGGCTAGGCATGAAGTCATTTTCTCTACAATCGTTCAACCGGTATCTCGGCATTACATTTTCCCTACCACCGGTAAAGCGGTCGTCAGGGCTAAAAGGATTAACATATTTTCTTGCGTTATCGGATGACCATGAATTAATATCAGCGTCTTTTTGCGGTGAAAATACATTGATCTCGAAATTCTTCAAAAAGTCATATAATTTTAGGATTTACACCCTTGTGCAAATTAATTGAAACAAAACGCATAATTCTGTTATTATTTACTTTTATATATTTTTCCAGTGAAACATGACACAGTGCACGTGTTAGCATTTCGTGTGTCCATTTCACGAAGTCGTTCCTTACAGATTGACCACAGATTCTCGATTGTATTTACATCAGGTGAGTTTCCGGGCCAGTCTATAGTACTTTGATTTGCTCACTGGTAAGGCTTGCCAGTGTATTCGGGCAGCATTACAAATTTTCGTAGGCTTCCTTGGAGTAACGTCCATCACAGACAATGGCCGTAGGACAACTAATCGATAGTCGAAACAATAGTGTCTGTGCATGATGAAAATCCTATGGAATCACGGAAGACGCAATATATTTTAAGGCCAAACAAGTTTCATCATACACCACGAAATGACCTAAGGTGAGGAAAAAGTAGAAATTAATTACACCCTCTCACACCAGGGGGTCTAAAACTGATCGTATGCTGGAAGAAAGCAAATTAAAGCGGTTGTTTCAATCAACTGGCTCAAGAATGTAATGTAATATAGATCTAATATCACATATTCCTTGGAGACCCGTCTCTCAAGAATTATCTACTGTTACACTAAAGTAATACTGACAGACAGCAGGGTATTATGCTCGCGGTTGCAAAGCCAATAGTATTCATCATTTTTGGGGCAAATCTACCCTGTCACATTTTGGGATCATGAAGAGGCAATTAGAAACTGTCCATGCCCTTATCTTTATTTCTGTTGGGCTTTTAAAGTCCAATATTTAGAGGACACGATATAAGCTTTAACTGTCGTGCATCTTCCTGAATGAAACTGTCACGATTTTCCACATATTGCTTTTATTAGGTTGGTGCAAAAATAATGACGTTATGATGTCGTTTTTTGACGTATTTTTTAACCTCAAAAAACGACATTTTTACGTCATTATTTTTGCACCAACCTAATATTTATTATCTGTGAAGTACAATGAATTAATAAGGAAAATGGTGGTATGCTTTCACCATTATGTAGAATTTTCCTTCTGTTAGCCACTTAAGGCTAAACAGTTTAATACACCTTTTTATTTAATCCATAGCAAGGTTTGTGAGAAAAGATGGATACATTATTTCTTGGGCTTATTACTGCGATTGTGAAAGCAATAGTCAAGGACGGAATTTGAACTCGAGTGACGAATACAAGTTTCTGATAATTATGTTTCTACCCATTCTGTCAGATATTTATTTGCGTTAAACGTAAAACCAAATCCTCCGTTTTAAACTTATGCATGCTAGGGGCTATTGTGGAGAAAATCAGGTAAGGGAAAGACATTTTTCATTTGTGTTTTCTTAACTGTGATATTAGCCCAGCCTTGTTGCCGGCTACAAAGCCACACTGACAGATGAAATTTGTTAAAGCAGGATTTTGATAACGTCTCTGCTTCAGAGCCTGATCGAAGCTAATCATGGTGCTTCAGTCGACTGTCCTCAAAACCTTTAACTTAATGAAACATCTCTTACGCTACTCTCTCGGTTTGATGTTTGGGCTTCTCAGGTTTTCAGATCAAAGTTGAGACCTTTTCATATTGTCTTTCAATTTCTCTTTGTAGCGTAAGAGTGTACGTCCAACTGAATGCTTAGAGTTTGGTAGCTGTCCATAGAGCACCTTTTTTGGAGGCCTAAGCTGAAACCATTCTCACAACATGACAAGCCCACCGAAGTTGTATCTTTGCTAGTATGGTTTCGACCTTGGGTGGGAAAAGGGTGACGTGCCCCAATAATATAAAGATACTTCAATTGTCCATTTGCATAATTGCAAAGGGAACAGGTGTAACTGTGACAACCATAGAGGAATATCTCTTCTTTTGATTGCTGGCAAGATCCTTGCTCATATTGGGCATTAGTTAGATCCAGTGGCACAACCCAAAGAGTGTGAGTTCAATACCAGGTTACGGCGGTAGAGAACTTTTAACTAACGCCTTTATCCACTGTATCATGTGTCCTTGAGGACATCTGTGTATGCATTTCTGGGTATTACAAACCTAATGTCTTCACCAAATTTTTCTTACCAGTGTTCATATTGCAGAGAAAAGCGATAATAACAACAAAAATTGCAATATGAGCTCTGGTTAAAAACATGAAATTATAACAGCAAAACATGGCGACAAAGATGAGGACAATAGTCCGAATAATGTAAATATTGTACATAATACCTTATCTCAGAAATATAGACAGATACTGAAGAAGGCCAGAGCGTAGAACGGCTGAATCGTTATAATAAGTATGATGACAAAAATGAGGACAATATTCTGAATAATGTAAATAGTGTACATAATACCTCATCTCAGAAATATAGACAGATACTGAAGAAGGCCGGAGCGTAGAACGGCCGAAATGTTGTAATAAATATGGTGACAAAGATGAAGACAATATTCTGAATAATGCAGATATTGTACATAATACTTCATCTCAGAAATATAAACAGATACTAAAGAAGGCCGGAGCGTACAACGTCCGAATCGTTGTAATAAATATGATGACAAAAATTAGAAAAATATTCTGGACAATGTAAATAGTGTACATAATAGCTCATCTCAGAAATATAGACAGATACTGAAGAAGGCCGGAGCGTACAACAGCCGAAACGTTGTAATAAATGTGGTGACAAAGATGAGGACAATAGTTCGAATAATCCAAATAGTGTTTTTACAGAAATTGTCCTTTTCAAAATCGAACGAATAAACACGTCCAAAACGTAACATTCAAAAACCATCAACAGATGTGTTTATACATCGATCTTGACACTTTTTAGGCCTTTCTGAGCTTAAAATAAGTCCAGTTGTCAACACATACGTCTGGTAGAGATGTTAATGACCGCTCGCTTACTTCAAGGTGCACCAATTTCTTAGTTGCTACATTAAAAACAAATAAAAGAAAACTTCGTCTGAAAATGAAACGTTTTTTCCCAAAATAAACTATCCCCTCCGTCTTCTGGGGTGAAAAGAACTGTGTTTCTAATGTTGCTAACCATGGCAAGAATGGTAATCTGGATGACGCGAGGAGGGATTCTTGCGACCTGAACGCTGTTCTCATCAGGCTCTGATCGGATGCTTTCAGCATGAGTTGAAAATGAAAATCAGAACTGACAGAAAGCGTTTGGTGTCGACAGATTTCAACGAAAGGTGGGTGAAAGTAGCGAGCTTGGTTCGTATAAATTCCTTTCTTAAGCCCTGTTCGTCACAACGGGGTGGTTTCCTATGAACCATCCCCTGGTTAAGTTTGACTCACTTTTTTGTGCCTGAGGGAGTGTCGTTCCCGGCCTGTTCCCGGTTCTTTACTTCTGTTATGAACTAAGTTGAGATTCCCAACCTCCCAAGTTTGTTTTTTGGCCTCCTTTTCATCTTGACTGTTTCAATTTTTGATTTCCCCACGCCCACATTTATTTTACCTTACCTATTCCGTTAGAGAGTTAGATTCTTGATTCTGTCTGATGACAGAATACAGTGGCAACTCTTAGTTTTGTTGGGGGGGGGTCCTACTAATATCTGTTATTTTCTGTTTTACATTCTTTATATTTGTTTGTTATTGGGATTCATACCTCCACACTCATTTCATATCATCTTCAGATATATATATATATATATATATATATATATATATATATATATATATATATATATATATATTACAAATATTTGAACATAGGACATTTATACTGAAGAAATTTTTAAATCATGGGGTCTATTTTGTAGGTTCCCTTTGTGTATGGGTATGTGGTATATGTAGGTGTAAAAGGCGAAGGATGTCTTATGGTATATTATGTTATTTGTAATTAATGAATGGGTCGTGAATCGGATTAGGTAGGTATAGGATAGTTAATGTTGGCTAGCCTCACCCCGGTCCATACTTTTTTTGACCATGTGCCACAATTATTGTATTTCACAATAATAAATATTTACATCATTAGCAAAGTGAAAGATAAAGCTTCAGAAATATTTCGATTTTTAACCTTTATTACTTATATGGTAAAATCGAATTTTTGGTTTGATGGTGACCTTTTATAAGAATTAAAACAAAGTGATGCCTTTTTCATCTCGGAGTTTCATGCAAGTCTTCAGGTGCTGAGTATAGACTGGCCGTTACGTAATTTAAATTTTAATAAAAATATCTGGGTATCGCAATGTTGGCGGGCTTACAGTTTTTATTTAAAATATATTTTGCATTTAAAATAAACGGGATTTATATGTTATATATATATATATACATACATTAAAAAGAAAATGAAATAATTTTTATATGTTATATATATATATATACATACATTAAAAAGAAAATGAAATAATTTTTATTTAAAGTTGTGAATATTAATTTTATATTAAGCATAAAGGGAGATTACTGAGTTTAAAAAAGAAAATTAAAATTAAAAAAAAAAAACCTAAAAGAGAAATTCCATAATTTACATTAAAAATTAATCTGCATCAACGTATTTCAACAGATATTTATTTTTACGCTTACATTTCTTTTGTTTAATAAGCTTATTGTTATTTAAATATTTTAAGACTGTTATCCTCATTTTCATTGCCATATTCACAACGACTGGGCTATGTGTCACGGACACATTGCCCAGTGGATAAAGACGTTGGTTAGATCCAGTGACTAGACCCCAAAAGTTGTGAGTTCAATACCAAGCCACAGCAATGGTGAACGAAAACTTGGAGAAAGTTTGGAGAATTGAGAGAACAATCTATTTGTGAAATAAAGGGTTGGACGAAATAAATAACTGACAGTACAAAAGCCGAAACGTTGTGAATATGGTAATCAAGATGAGGATAACAGTGCGAATAATGTAGATAAACGATCGTAACAGTTGTATTAATTAAAAAAAACTTTGTTGATTCCATATTGGACTGGAATATTGATTTATCGATCTTATTAACGCATCTATAGCTGATCTTAAATTACTTTTTGTTAAAAAATCTTCAAAAAGACATGGCACGTGGAACTACAAAATTCTACCGTTGAACAAAAGAAATTTCAATTACCTGAAACGTTGTGAAGCCGAAATGTTGTGAATATGGCAATAGAGTTGAGGATAACAGTCCGAATAATTTAGATAATACAAGAGATCGTATTTTTCCGACAGTTGCATTTATTTAAAAATAAATAACTTTGTTGACTTTACTGGCCATGTCTGTTTAATGTAATATTGTTATACTGGAATATTGATTTATCGATCTTATTAACGTAGCTATAGCTGATCTTTTTTAGTGTTGGTGAATGATAAAAGTGTTTATGAATTAAATTTAGGAAAGTTCTTACAATATTCGTTGGAATATTACGATTAAAAGGTGGGTTAAACCATATAAGGTTACACCAGCGGTGTTTCTATTTATTTTTACCTTTTTATTTATTTCCTAAATACTTTAAATTTTCTTTACGCTTGCTTTATTTATTTTTTTGCTTCTTTTAATCAGTATCAACCCAAGCAATGCAGTACAGCCACTAAGATCATTGGATTAGGGAAGACATTTATTTTTATGCCTCCATGTAACCATCAATTTATTTCTATTGCTTAATAAGCTAGGGTTGGTAAAGTGTTAAGATAACTCATTTTTACAAGACATAGACTACATCTTTTGACTTTCCCATTGACAGATTTGACTCTTGCCAGAATTTTCTACGTAATTATAGGTGTAATGCCACCATTCTTTAATTATCAGAAATGTTTAGAGACAGCAATTCTATTTTGTATTTTATATTGCCTACAGTCATTCGATGATGGTAGAAATCAGATTTCCTAGGATTTTCCGTGGAACCAAAATTTTGCGGGACAGATTGCATTTTTTCGGTAGTTACATTTATTTATTTTTTTAAATAACTTTATTTTCTTCGTTAGTTATGTATCTGTTAATATAATATCGTGATATTTGGATATAGACTTATCAATGTTACTATAGCGGATCTTAATATTAATTTGTTAAAAATCTTTTTTAATATTGGTGAATGATGAAAGTATTTATGAATTAAATTTAGGACAATTCTTCAGATGTTCGTTTGAATATTACGATTAAAAGGTGAGTTAACCCATATAAGGTTACACCTGCGGTGTTTCTAATTGTTTTACGTTTGTTTTTTTTTCTTAATTACTGTACTTTACGCTTGTTTTTTTTTTCTTTTAAGCAGTGTCAACCCAAGCAAGGCAGTACAGCCACTAAGACACAAGGAGTTTCAGGATGTAGAAGAATAAGGGACAGAAACATTAGTAAGAGGAAAGAGAAATCAAGAGGACAGTAGATAGCGATTGTCATTGCATTTAAATTTTTGTAGATTAAAGTTGGTTGGAAAGCATGGCGCCAGGAGGGAGTCCCACAAGCTAGAAGTGCGGGATAAGAAACTATTAGCATAGAATTTACGACGACATCTAGCTAGCTCAACTGTAAATTGATCAGATCTCGCCATCAGCCTAGTATTGCGCTTAAATTCAAAAAGTCTCGCTATCATAGCATAGAACTAATCCAAACAGTTGCCATGAAGTTGAAAAAAGGCACAGAGAGGCAACCTTACGGTGGTTGTTCTAAAGATTTTATATATTTAATTTTATTATCATCAAATATTTCCATATGACTGGAATTGATAGATAATCTACCTTGGACTGATTTATGTAAATTATCCAGATTGTTATTAGGATGTTTGGCTTATTTATTAATGTATCTGCAGTTATATAGATCTTTGGTATTTGGTTTGTAATAACCATTATTCAAGTCAAGGTCACATTGAGAAAGTTGATCACTCTAGAATTGGTAGTAGTGATCTTTGCAAGATTTTATCAGGTCTTTTCTCAATCGGTCTATATTTCCTGTACTTGTTTTACGGAGGAGGATTACATCCTTATCCCTATAGAGTCCGGTGTCCATAATGGCGCAGATACATCTTAGTCGCCGCAATAACAAAATTCCAGCAAGTTCGCATGACTCCGCAGAATCAAATGCCCTCATAGCAATGTTAAATTCTGAATTATTTTTTTGGTCCACAGATAACCATTATGGAATAGTATAGGTTTTTGTCCGTGTTTTTTGATTTTGATTTCGTGATCGCTAAGAGAACTGTAAGTTTTTTTGTTAATTTGATGGCAGACATTAGCAGTTTCTCGGTGATGGACGAGTAAAAGTGACAAATATCAAAATGGATGAATGTAACTTCTTTCTTACTTTTTATATTAGAAAACCTTTCTGGAATCTGCTTTTTTCATGCCATTGTTTAATTCCTTTGCATGCTCTTTCAAATGTTTTTGCTGATTTTACCGATATTCTTTTACTTGGTTTGATTAATCGTTATTGACAGTTGATTAGGAAATCTGCTTTGTGGTCTTTAATTGTGATGTATGCTGTGTGTGGAATTTTATGAAACTTATCAAATTTTAATTTAATTTAGTGGCTATTATTTTGGATTCATTGTTGATGTTATTGTAATGATAAAAAAAGTCCACAGGTGTAAGATTTAAGAAAGCTTTACTGAACTGACAATACAAGGTTCGCGTATAGTGTCCTTTTATAGTCCCAGTAAACAGAAATAGTTCTCTCAAAGAGGAAAGTAACAAAACAAGAGGAGACCACTCTTGATTACTCATAGCAGTTATATTTCTAATTGTTGGATGCCTTTATATAAAACCTATTAACTTCTTTGTTGATAACTTTGTGGTACATCGATTTGGCTATGGCTACCCGCCTTGTCTGCTTCCATAATTATTTTATCTGATTTTTGGATCATTGAAACATCCTTTTGTATTCTTTTCTAGTTCGTTTTTAGTTTTATCAAATTTAATTTTGTCTATTACTGAGAATAGATACTTCTCGTAGTCCAATAGTTGTTCGTCGAATGCTGTTGATTTTGGGACTTAAATGCATAAAACTCAGAATCGTTTAGATCAATGATTCGCAACTTGGAGCGCATGGCCCACCGATAAAAAGGCATGGTAATATTTTGGTGGGGCATGCATAGAATGTGTACCTTGCGGCTTACTATACCAACAGGATAAAGGGGCAATTCGAGAATAACATATTAACAGTGAATTGTTTTCTTGTGACCCTGAGTGAGAGTGATAATGCGTGTTAATACATACGAATGCATATAGAGTATGCATACTGAAAAGTAATTTCTGTGTATGTAGGTACATGTGTAATTGTCATACATGTAAGAATTAAATATTACAGAGGTATCACCAGAATTTTAGAAATACCAAAGTGGGGTATGGCCCAAAATCGATTGGGGGCCACTAGCTTAGATTGTTATATTCGTTCTTGAGTTTAAAGAAATTTCCATCTCGTTGTTTTTTTATGACACACTCGAACTTGTGTAAAAGGGTCAGTTTATAGGATATTTTTTTCAGGTACCATGATGTTTTATTTGTAGAATAACCCAATCTAATTGGTTTCATATTACGAGAACGGTTAGGATACAAAGTATAAACTAATATGAATATAATATATCGCACATATCGGGCTGGGGTAAATAATACACACATACATACATACATATTTTTTATGTTTAATATTCTTTTTATAGATACAAGTATTTTAATAAATAAAAAGAATGTTAAACATAAAAAATGTCTTTAATAAATTGTCGGACTTTGTCCATTTTATTAATATATATATATATATATATATATATATATATATATATATATATATATATATATAGATATACATATATATATATAAAATATAAATAAATCCGTTTTCATTTTAAGCAGATATTTTTGTTAAAATATTAATCACGTAACGGTTAATGTATACCAACACCTAAAGATTAGATTTTGCATGAAACTCCGAGTCGTGACACTGGTGAGTGATAATATATATATTTATTAATATATACTTAATAGCTCTGTTACACTGCATCGACCGCTGTTTTATTAACACCAGCACTAATATATATATATATATATATATATATATATATATATATATATATATATATATATATATATATATATATAATGAACAAAGAATAAATTAGTAAAATTAATGTTATAAATGGCAGAAATATCTTCGCTATCTAATTCTAAAAAGTATTAACCCACTAACCACTGGAACATCTAAAAACAAGGATCGCATCATTAGTGTGTAATACTTTTTAAACTTGTTATGAAGTTAATTTATTGCATTAACTTTACTAATTTATTCTTTGTATGAATGATTCATCGTAATATATATATATATATATATATATATATATATATATATATATATATATATATATATATGGGGTGTAAGCAGAGAGACACGGAGATAGAGAAATATATTAACATTACAATTCTCCATACGTTTCCTTTAAACAAAGTTACTATATCTTTTATTAATATATATATATATATATATATATATATATATATATATATATATATATATATATATATATATATATATATATATGTTCAAGCACAAACTCAACTATACCCACTCAAACACGCAGACACCACACACACACACACACACACACACACACACACACACACACTATATATATATATATATATATATATATATATATATATATATATATATATGCACCCTGGTCGCCTGAAAGGATTATTCATTTTAACCCCAGGCTCATTCTGCGTCCTTTTAACTTATTCAAGAAGGAAGTTAGCCTCAGAATTTTAAGGCCACGTTCATTACTACAGATCACGTTTCGTAAAGGGCAATCTTTAATTAAATATTCCTTTTGATGTTAATTTAATTCTTTGGTGAAAGGAAAAAGAAAAGCTCTCTCATGTTTGATCGTCACATGATATATCAGGCTGGCCTTTTTTTTTACGCTTTATTTAAGAGGGATATTTTTATCAAGAATTAAATTAAAATTGATATTAATAGATTTAAAATCAAACTCACAATTCAGCAGACATTTCCAACACGCTTTCGGCATTTTTATTCATCAAATGTTTTCCCATTAAAGCTAAAATAAATTAAAATATTCAAATTCCCTTGCGAGCAGTTAAATTTCAAACGCGTGCGGAAAAATACACTATGTACATAGATTGATAGATATGAACAGGATGGGATAGATAGATAGATAGATAGATAGATAGATAGATAGAGAGAGATAAAGAGAGAGAGATAGGAACAGAATGCGATAGATAGATAGATAGATAGATAGATAGATAGATATGTACAGACTAAAACATAGATAGATAGATAGATAGATACTGTTTTGAACTATCAGTAGAGTAAGGTCAGTATTTTGAAACATTAAAGGAAAAAGAACAGAATTTTGAACTATGAATAGAGAATGGTCAATATTTTGAACTATGAAATGAAAAAGGACAGTATTTTTAACCATGAATGATGAAAACTCAGTATTTTAACCTATTAAAGGAAAACGGTCAGTATTTTGAACCATGAATAGAGTAAGGTCAGTATTTAGAACCACTAAAGGAAAAAGGACAGTATTTTGAACCATGAACAGAGAAAGGTCAGTATCTTGAAACATTAAAGGAAAAAGGACAGTATTGTGAACCATGAATAGAGGAAGGTCAGTATTTTGAACTATTAAAGTAGAATGCTCAGTATTTTGACCACTGAAGAATGTTTATGAACTAATTATTTAAAGTTGACTGTTCTTATAATTCTTACTTTTTCTTACTATTTTCCTGTGATTGTTTAATTCGATTTTTAATGGTTATATACGATTTTGTTGACTTTGTCGTGTTATTATTATAAATGTCTATAGCCTGCCACCTCCCCATTGACTTATCACATAATACCTCATCCAGTACGAATATATAACTAATTTCCGTTGGGCAAATATATTTATCTGAAATAATTCTTTAATATTTAATCTGAGGCTAGCACAGGGATTTTTTATTTATTTATTTTTATTTATTTATATATTTTATCTGTAGTCGAAGGCATACAATCGTATTCAAGATATATTTAGGTTGACGCCATAAAATTTTGTTCAAAATAATTAGATTTTGGCATTAAATAACCCATAGAGGTGTTGATATGCCGCTCAACCAAATCAAACAACCAGTATGATTAAAAAGAAAACATACTTTCCTATTCTTCGGAGGTCATCATGCCTTACCATAGCTTCTATTTATTTATTTCTCTGAGTTACCATGATATTTCTTGGGAATAGTCATGGAATAGTTTCTTCACGGTTCGGGAATTAGAAGTCTACTTTTTTTAATGTGGTTTTCAGCCAGGTCTAAGGTGTCCATACTGGTCCTTTATTTAATCCATGAAAGAGATTAGAAGGAATAGATGTATTAACGCATTCTCAAAAGCCCTTAATACTAAGCGAACGGTCGGATTTTTAAGACGAGATCATGATTCTCTTTTCTGAGACAATAATAATTACACCAGCAATACGCGATCTGATCAAAAAGTATCTGGACTGTTGATATTCTAGCGGAGCTAATGTATGTAAAGTGAAACTGCTTGGCATCGACTGACCTTGAACTCACACATTAAACGTTCCCGTTTATTTTCCATTGTTGAATCTTCTTTGAATTTTATAAAGGATCTCTAAATATATAGCGGGAGCACAAGACCATATTCAAAGCATGGACGAATGGTAGACATATAAATATGCAAGATAGATTCAGATAAGAAAAATTGTATAACGTCAACCGAGCAAACCAAATTTAGCTATATATATATATATATATATATATATATATATATATATATATATATATATATGTAATTTATATATGCATGTATGTATGTATATATGTTGTCGAGGAAATGTAAACCATGTTAAACATAACAACCAAACATAAGCGAACTATGCAAACCTGCCTCAGCGTATTGTATTATTTGTAACAAGGTTTGCAGATCCTTATTAGAATTGAGAAGACATATGATGGTACACAGGAGAGTCTTAGAACATGCAGATCCAATCAACCCAATCAAGGATACAGACTGTCATATATGCCTGGTACCTATGAAATCGAATGCTGGTCTCAAGAGACATCTTAAGAGACGACGAAACGAGACAGAAGCCATCACAAATTATGCAAGGGGTAAAAGGTGCGGCTTTCGTTCCCATGCATGTATGTATATATATGTGTATATGTGTATCAAAGAAGCTGCAGAAAACTCTTCGATCCCACTCGTCAATTGAAATCTCATGAGTCAACTGAACAGACTTTACAAAACAAGACAAGCCCTGTACAAAACAACTTTGCCAAGTCGGTAATAATTATTGGAAATCACTTTTTCGTTAACATGAGAAACAAAATCATTGAACAAACTTGTCAGCGATGGCCATACTCATTTAAGGAGTCGATAGCCATCATGTGTATATACATATATGCATGTATATATGTATATATGCATGTATATATGTATGTATGACTTTTTGGGCCTAGTCGCTGGATCTAACCAAAGATTGCAGCCACTGGGCCATGTGAGTTGCGAGTTCAATACCAGACCACAGCAGTGGTGAACCAAAACTTGGAGAATTGGGCTAAAGTAAAATAACTCAGACATCCGGAAGATGCATGGCACATGGAACGAGAACAATCTACCCCGGTGGACGAAATAAAAGGTTCAGATCGAAATTTCAATCACCTGAAGAAGGCCGGAGAGTACAACGGCCGACACGTTGTGAATATGGCAATGTAGATGAGGATAACAGTCCGAATAATGTAAACAATGTAAGTAATTATAATACCTCATCTCAGAGATATAGACAGAAAATGCATATTATCATTATTATTATTATTATTATTATTATAATATCGTGTGGTGGCATCTTGGCAGAGTGTAATTTTAAGCGCCTAATTACCAAGCCCCCTCTGGTGTCTATGATGAAAAAGGGCACTGAAGGAGGGTTATCTATGCACATCTGGGACAGTTCGTTTAAATGGAGAAAGTTTTGCGGGTGATATGTGCAGTTCTGCAGACAATAATGTTTTTGTAGTTCTGAGATGCTGATGTTTCCAGTAATTTTAATCCGATGATTTTTGGTACCCTTCTTTATGATAAACAACGCCCTTATCACAACAAGGATAATTGTAATGTTAAATTTCCACGTTTTTTTTTTCACTTCGATATTCATGACAATTTTGACAATTTTTTAAATTATTTTTTAGAATCATTGCACTTCTATGGGCAAGTCATATCAATTGGTTCGCAGGTTCCTTTTTTGAAATCTTTTATAACTATGTCTGATCAATTTGCACCAATGTTCCTGTCTGAGGATTCGGAAATTCTACATTATAGTTATTCCCTCACCATTTTTGACAATATTTTGTACCAGGTATCTGAGACTTCAATAACATAGTTCGGACAGACATGCCAATGAATATACTGTCCTAGCCTTTCACCAAATAACCTATTCTTTCTGGGTACCCTGATCCAATATGGTCAAGAATTTCATCAAATGTATGGCATAAGCGACAGGCGAGATTTGAGTCATCTTTCTTGATTTTAGCCTTCTAGGTATTAGTCGGAAGACATTGGTCTTGTGCTGCCATAACTTCTGACCCGCTCTTAAGACCACTGCTTCTAAATAATAGATAGGTATGGCGAGCATCGATACCTGGCTCATCCAGACGATTTGGGTTTCCAAGCAAGGGTTTAGATCTCTATTTTTGTTCAAGCGTCTTCATATAAGCAGATTTCGCCACTAACATAATTTACTTTCTTGCAGTGGTGGAAGGTTCGGGATATTTTTTGTCTTGAGTATCTATTACAGCTAAGGTGTTTTTATTATTATTATTATTATTATTATTATTATTATTATTATTATTATCTTTGATTTCTGGCGTTTACACATTTCTTTCCGGGTCCCGCCCAGGGACCTAAGGTTAGAAATGGCGTCATGACACTTTCCACTGACCAAAAAAAAAAAAAAAAAATTAAATTACATAGATAAAGCCCTTCGTAAGGTGTGGGCTGTACTTGTCAGAACAATTTTTTGTATCTCCTTGAGGCATGGACTTCCAGGAATCCCTTCAATTACTCTACTGCAATCTTCAATCTTTTCCAACCAGTCCTAGGGCTCCAACTATTCCTTTGATTTCTGGTGTGTACACATTTCTTTTCGGGTCCCGCCCAAAGACCTAAGGTTAAAATGGCATCATGACAATTTCGACTGACAAAAAAAAAAAAAAAAAAAATAAAAATTAAAAAAAATTACATAGATAAAGCCCTTCGTAAAGTGTGGGCTGTACTTGTGAGAACAATTTTTTGTATTTCTTTGAGGCATGGACTTCCAGGAATCCCTTCAATTAGTCTACTGGAATCTTTTTTCCAATAATTCCTACGGCTCCAACTACATCAGTGATTGTTTATGTTCCCACGTGCCACATTTTTGAGATTTCGATTTCATTATTATTATTATTATTATTATTATTATTATTATTTGGGTATATTATATTTCCTGCTTTGTATCCTGTAGAGCCGGCTTCAAACTATGGAACTTAGGAACGATAGGAGAATTGTCATTCAATTGATAGAACTTTTGTTAGTATCTTGTATGCTCCTAGTAGGACGATCTTCTGAACAACTTATATGTTACCTGGGACAATGTTAGTAAAACTGTCCATTTCTTTTTCTCACGGGGTCCAGAGCTCCGATTACTGCTAGGAAAGCCTACGTTTTCATTCCCCATATACTGTTAATCTCTATCTCCAGGCACGTGTATTTCGAAAATTTCTGGATTTTTTTCATGGCAATATTTCTCTCAGATGTTACTGCTATGTCAACAAGCATACACTTCCTGAATTCCTTGTCTTTTATGATAAAATCAGGCCTGTTGGCTTTTATTTCCTGTCAGTTTGAATTGGCATGTCCCAGAGGATAGTTACATCGTTATTCTGTGTAGCTGTGTCTGGTTGGTGCTCATAATATGTCTCAGTGGTTTTGATTTTGTGCTTCTTGCATATCTTCTAATGCATATATGTCGCTACCTTTTTTTTTTGTCTGTGGGTATATTTTTGCTAGTTCCGGACATCCTGGGATAATATGGTCGACGGTTTCATCTTTTTTCCACATATCCTGCATATTGGGTTAGTTCCATCATTGCTTATGTGAGTGTAATAAGATCTGGTTGCGGTGATTTGGTCCTGAGTTGCAATAATTACGCTTTTTTGTCTCAGTTTTCAGCCTGTTGCTCGTCAACTACTGATGTGTTTTATGTTGGTCCATATCTGCTTCTTTCGTTCTTTGTAGATATTTCTTGTGTAAAGCCTTGTCTTCCTAGTTTTTGTAATTTCATTTGGCCAAGTTATTTTGCTTTCCTTTTTACTCGTTTAGCATAGATGGTATTCACTTCGTTTTTGGTAGATTTTCAGGTATATTAAGCTGTTTCTTGAAGAGGGCAAATTCTTTGTTGATGGAGTGGAATTGATGTTTAACTATTTGTAGGAGAGAGTCACCGGTTTCTGTGAGGTATGGTTCCCATGTGATTGTTGTAGGTTTTAGTGTTAGTTCAAGTTGGATTAGACCTTGGCCTCCTAAAGCTCTTTGTACGTACAGCTTATCAACATCTGATTTCGAGTGGTGTATCCTCATTTGGATAAGCATTTTTTCTGGTCTTTGTGTCCAATCTTTTAATGTCATTCAACTTCCATTTAATAATGTTGAAACTGTATGTTACTACAGGTAGAGCTAACGTATTGATAGGCTTCATTTTATTGGTCCCCATTAAGTTCGATTTCTAGTGTCAAACGTCCTCTCCTATAATATTCTTTTCGGATCTTTTTCTTCATAATTGAATTTTGTATTCCGTCTCCTTCGTTAATTCTTAAGTATTTGTATGTTCGATCTTCGTCTAATTTATTAATCCTGTTGTTGGTATCAAAATCTAAATCTGTAGTTTTCTTTAACTTACTGAGTTTGAAAGTGTCTTTAGAACATTTTGCGATTCCGAACAACATCCTAATGTCTTCGCGGAAGGTTTTGACAATGGTGAGTAGGTTTTTCTGCTCGTTGTTGTCCATAGAAAACGTTTTAAGTTCATCAGTATCGAATAGGTGATTCAGTTTGACATTCTATGGCTTGTATCCGTAGCTACTGTTGTTCAGTGGGCAGCTGAGTGGCGCTAATTCAAGGCAGAAGAGTAATGGTGACACTGAATCTCCTTGGAAAATCCCGCTTTTGATGTTGACTGGCCTCTCTAATGACCCGTTTGTATGGTTTAGGTTTTATTATTATTATTATGTTTCCTTTGTTTTTTTTTTTTTTTTTTGTGTATACTCATTTCTTTCCGAGTTCCAACCAGAGATCTAACATCAGAAATGGCATCATGATATTTTGCACTAAGCATTTTTGAGGCCCACCATCCCTACCCCGCCCAAGATTACACATATTTTGCATAGATAAAGCTCTCCGTAACATTTGGGCTGTGCTTGTGAGTACGAAATTTTTTTTTCTTTAAAGCTTGGGCCATCAGGAACACCTTCAATGAGTCAATCGGAATCATTTCCTATCAATACGAGGGCTCAAACTGCAACTGCAATTTTTGATATCCTCAAACATTTGTAGAGGTTCTGATTTATTATTATTAACTGCAATTTTTGCTTAAATATCCTCATGAACACAAAACATTAACAAAATGGTTCTGATTTATTATTTACAGTTAGTTTATATATTATTATTATTATGGGTTGACTAAATCGCAGTCGGGCAGAGTTCTCGCTCAACTACTATTTTAATGTCTTCCGGTACCAACCCATATTTATATGGTCGGTACAAAAAGGTTATCATAAATTATTATTATTAATTGCATTCTCGCTCATTTAGATTTTTTGACAAAGGAAGTGACAAAATTTCAAAATTATTGTCTTTAAATTTTAGTAATATTGTCTTTTGCAAGCCTTTATGAGTTTCCAGTTATTTTAAGATTTTTATATTATAAATTTTCCTCATTATCGAAACACTTTTTTTTTTCTCGGGTTTTTACTTGCCTTCATATTTGCTGTTTGATTTACTGAAACACCGACAGCCCAAATTTGATAAATGCTGTTTTTGTTTATGATGTGAGGATCTGGTCTTCTGGCTTGAATTGAGAGATTCGATTGAATTTCAGACTTCCTGATAATTCTATGTCTTTTATTCTTAAAGAGACATTTGGCTTTGGGCATATACTCTAGTTTCGCACAATCCTATCTCGGTCGCTTGCATTGTTCCTAACGGCTCACCCTTCCCAACCAATTATGACTATTTTTGCAATCCATCTGAACCAACTCGTATGATACGAATCACAACTTCACCGAGATCAGCCTTTCGTGTGTATTCATTATTATCATTATTATTATTATTATTATTATTATTATTATTATTGGATGCATTTTCAAGGAATTGTATTTCAATAATTATTGTTTCACATTTTATTATTATTCATAATCTTTGATTAATTGATTGATTCGTTTTCCACGGCTTATTAATCTTTTACAGGTTATTTAAAGCCAGAAAATATTTTTACATTGTAAGAATTTGGTTTGGAGATAATAATAGTTTAGGGATGAAAGTCTTACTAATTAAACAATAGCTGGGAGGGGAAGAGTTGGATTCATGCCTTTCCTAAGGGTATGTGCAGGTAAATGAATGTAACAAACCCAACCAGAATTGGAACTCGGCTCTCCGATTAACAATTCCGAGCCATTATTCATTACATCACCTGCATATCCAAGATTGCATCACTGGTAATACCAAGTGATTACTCATCTAGGTACTGACCAGGTTCGACGTTGCTTTACTTCGGTATTTCTAGGTGATGCGGCCGTAAGTGTTCGTAATCTTTTAGAAGATGTCGTAAGGAAATAAGAACAACTGGTGATGTTATACTTACAATCCAGAAGAGTTGAAATTTCTGGGAAATGTAGTGAAGTAAGCTGGCCTAGAGAATTGAATACTCAGAGTTCATACTGCATTCAAAAAGAAGCATGGGGCGGGGTAAGCAACGAGTGTTCTTCTTAATGAGATTGCGTGGATGTATAGAAAAACAAGGGCAAAGAATGATGCTCTAGATTTCTTAGAGCAACAAAAGATTGGAAGCTGTGGAGAGTCTTGACCACCCATGTCCGGAAAGCGGTTAAAACAAAGAAGAAGTAGAAGAATCTTGTAGAACAGAGTTTGTTCTCCCCGTTCGAAACATGGGGTTGCCTGAATTAGATGCCAGGGTTTTTTAATTTAGGCACCATTTTGAAACATACAAGGTGGCAATAAAGTCACTATACACTTATACAGAAATTTATTATTATTTTATTATCACTATACACTTATACAGAAATTTATTATTAAAATGGTTCTGGTTAATTCTGGTTAATAACAATAAAATGCTTTGGTAAACAATAGTAAATTATTTACCGATACTATTCGAACTGCAAGCCAACTGCTTCAATGCTTTGCTTTATTATCATAAGTAACTGACTGTAGAGATCTTATTGCCACCTGGTATATATATATATATATATATATATATATATATATATATATATATATATATATATATATATATATATATATATATATATATATATATATATATATATTACCTGAGGATGTCTGTAAGAACAGACGAAAGTTTGTAAAACCTAAAAAAGACCTTATGAAACTGGAATTTATAAACAGGGATCATATCATTCATGTACAGCTTCGGGGTTAGTGTAACTTATTGAAATTGTTTGCGAAGATGTACTCTCGCCATTTAAATCATTAACCTCTATATTTGTTTTTGTATGAATGATTCATGTATAATTATATATATATATATATATATATATATATATATATATATATATATATATATATAATTCGTCAGGGAGATGAATTCTTGGTAATATCAATCTTGGTGACTTAATATTAAAGTCTAAAAGATAATAACTTCTCATCCCATAAATCAAGACAAATTTTATATATATATATATATATATATATATATATATATATATATATATATATATATATATATAGGTAACTACACTCATCTCAGAAAACCTTTCGTTTTCTTGATTTGCTAATGGTCAAATCAATCTCGAAGGAAAAAAAGGTTTTAAAAAAAGATAGAGCTATGAACACGAACGTCTGTCGAAAATAATCGTACAGCATACAGGTCCAAAGCCCAAAGAAAAAAACCCTGATACGAGTAATCAACTAACTTAAACTGCTCAATACAAAAGTAGAGCAGACCTTGTAAAACCTAGAGAACCAGACAAACCTACCAAGGTTTCACCTAAGCGGATCGTCAGAAATATATATATATAATATATATATATATATATATATATATATATATATAGAGAGAGAGAGAGAGAGAGAGAGAGAGAGGGAGAGAAGGGAGAGGGGGAGGGAGAGGGAGAGGGGGCCAGAAATAACTATACTGTTACTTTACAATAACAATTAATCAACAGTCCTGAAATGTATTATTAAAATGGTTCTGTTTTGGTTTATGACAATAAAATGCTATGGTAAGCAATAGTAAATTAATACTGTTCAAACTGCAAGCCACCTGCTTCAATTCTTGGCTTTTTTTATTCTAAGTAACTCTATAGTGACTTTATTGCCACCCAGTATAATCAATTCACCTGACATTATCTCTCCTTGTTAATCTGTTGTGCAAATTCAGTTGGTTAAATCGCATTTCTCCTCATTATTTTTATCATTTTTTACTGCTGTATATTTTTTTCGTAGTATTGTTGTTGTTTTCTTTGAGTTGCTGTTGTTGTTGTTAATATTGCAATCTTTATCCATATTCTTCTGCCGACATTATTTGTCTAAATTATTATCATTATTGATAAAATTATAAGAAATGCTGTTTTATTTTCTATATCATTTTATATATTTCAAGTGATTTTTCTCAAGAAAATATATTGTTGCCTTCAATGTTTCTTTTCCTTCTTCTTCTTCTTCTTCTTCTTCTTCTTCTTCTTCTTCTTCTTCTTCTTCTTCTTCTTCTTCTACTACTACTACTACTACATCTAGTTCTAACATTCTTCTTATATTATTATTATTATTATTATTATTATTATTATTATTATTATTATTTCTGTGATCTTTAATAATGTTTTTCTCTTTATCTTATCTTTCTATAATAATTATCATTAATATTATTAAAGCCATTATTATTAGTAATAATAATAACAATACTAATAATGTACATTATCATTATCGTTGTCATTAATATTATTATTTATCGAATTCACAACGAAAGCCATAATTATGATGTTACTCATGAAACAAATTTAAAGTTTATTTGCATTTTGCTCTCCCTCTCATTTCCAATTGCCATAATTCTTTGACTTTCTCTTTTGCCCGGATCAATTTTTTCGTCAATTTCTGCTCATTAGAAAGGTTATTCAAAATTCCAATCGCTTCTCTTCGTAATTAACTTGGGATTTTTTTTTGCCTCTAATAAGAATCGTCGTATCTCTTTCTTTTTTCCGTTTTTTTTTCTGTTAAGCAAACAATCAAAACGGGTTTTTAATCATTCTTCATTAGTTACAGAAATATCTGTCACCCACCTCTACCACATTTCTCAGCCTCCTTCAGCTCTTCATCCTCTTTTATAATCAGTTGACTTTCTTGTGTACCCGCTTTCCACCCTTTTCTTTTCTAATCTTCTTTCTTTCTTTGGAATAATTACATTTGCCATTTTACATATATTTGCCTTACCTTCTATTGGATTTTGTACTTTTTCTTTATTTTCATCACCATCTTTCTTTTTTTTTCTTTAGTTTTTCCTTCGTTTCATCATTCTTTCTTTCTTTCTGTCTGTCTGTCTGTCTTTGGTACATCAGTATTTAGTAATATTTCTTGTAATTTCTTGCCTGCCTGTCTTCAATGTCTTTTTTTCTCTCTTTTTTTTCTTTGGTACATCTATATTTTGTAATATTTCTTGTAGTTTATTGTCTGCCTGTCTTTCTTTCTTTCTTTCTTTAGTTTGCCGTCTATTTCTTTCTCTTTTATTTCTTTTTCTTTCACGCATCCTTTCTTTCTCTCTCTCTCTTTCTTTCTTTCTTTCTTTCTTTCTTTCTCTCTCTCGTTCTTTCTTTCTTTCTTTCTTTCTTTCTTTCTCTTTCTTTCTCTCTCTCTTTCTTTCTTTCTTTCTTTCTCTCTTTCTTTCTTTCTTTCTTTCTTTCTTTCTTTCTTTCTCATGATGATTATTTACTTAGGCGTTTTGTTTATATGTCGTCCCTCCTGTAATTTTTTTATTTCATTTATTAATCTCATTTTCTTATTCTTCAAGATTTCATCTTCTTTTCTTTTACATTCATTATTTTTCTTTTCCTTATCTCTTCGCTTTTGCTTTATTTATTTGGTATATATTTTTTATCTCCCATATTCTCTTGTTTCAAATCCATCACATTCTTTTTTTTCTTCCCTTATTCTCTTTGTAGTTTTCATTTCACCTTCAATTTCTGTTTTTTTTTTTCTTTCTTTTTCATCTTTATTTGTTTTTTTTTATTGCGTTTTTCCATTTTTCTTCTTTTATTCCATCAATGGTTTGTCAGCTTTTCTTTTCAGTCTACAATTTAAGGCAGTTGTTCAAATTCTCTTTCTTTCTTTCTTTTTTCATTTTTTCGGTTATTTTATTTTGAATTGTTTTTCTCTGTCTTATTTCAAAAATGTTTTTCTCCGTGTAATTGAAGCATATTCTTTGTTATTTTGTAAATAGTTTTTCCTTCTACTTTCAAACGCATCCACACACCTACACATAGACTTACAATTTTAATGTACTTATATTTTTTCGCAA
>CAHIKZ030004529.1:315000-325000 GCA_903632075.3 Acanthosepion pharaonis
CCAGAATATATCTAAAATCTCCCATCATCCTTTAGTATCATAACAGATAGATCAGGCAAAAAAAAAAACAAAACAAAAAAAAAACATTGAATATTGCTTCCATATCTCGCCTGCAGATGTCTATACCTCACTTCTACGCGACCTTGTGGTTAATGAATTAGTTTTCACTCGAAAACCTCTTTTCCACAGACGAAACATCACTCGCTAGTCTATTGTCATTTCCATGGCAAATCTTCTGACGGTCTACATTCCTTAGTTCCTCCAGTTCAGACCTTCACAGCTAAGACCCGACCTGCAAATCGTTCTCATTCATTCCGTATTCTTCTAGTAAGAAGGAAGTTCTATTCAAACAACTTCTTTCCAAGATCCCCTAATTTGTGAAACAAATTCCTGGAAGGATGATTTCTAGGCTACTACGTTTTTTAAACACTTCACGTCTAGGCACAGCAGGTATATTTCCTAGATATCATCATAATCTGTATTTTTCACCTCCTTCTCTTACGTTCATACAAGCGGATCCAGTAACCTTCTACCTTAAGTGTCTCTCGGGCCTTGTATTGAGTGAGAAATTATTAAAACATTATACGTTAATATAAGATATTGACATTTTATAAACTTCTATTTTTCAACCATTTTTCCAATTTAACTTACCCTGTAATAGTTCTATTGCATTCTAGAAGTATTTGAATAATGATTTCGGTTCTCGTATATGTCGATCTTAATGCATAAGTATAAAAGCAAGGCAGCAAAGCCACTAAGGCACAACGGGTTACTAGGTGTGAAATAATTAGAAAGCATAAACATTATTAAGAAGCGAGAACAATAGAAGAGTAATCAACAAGAGAAAATAGATAAAGATTGACATTGCATTTAATCTTTTGAAGATTAACATTAACGAAAAAGAGTGGAGCCATAAAAGAGTTCTACAAGAGACAAGTGCAAGAAAAGAAATTGCGTCTTGGGGTTACATTTAAAGCGTAAATTAATCATATCTTGTTGCCAACCTAATACTTCATTTAAATTCATAAAGATTAGGTACCATAGTGAAGAACGATATTTATTCCGCTTATATACAGAAATGGGGAAGGACGGTCATCTTTTGTCTTAGTATCAAACTTAGCTAGCCACAAATACTGACCCAAACATAGCAATATTCCTTACACCAAAACAGCACATTCTTATCTACCTTTCTTACTACATTCACCATAATACCTCATTGTCTCTATGAAAGTCCTAACTAGACCCCTTATGTACAATTCAATATCTGTGGGGAGAAAGGAGTACAACAACCATTAAAAACTATTAAAAAACATAGCGAAGAGCGATATTTCTTTGTAATATATAAAAATGTGGCACAAGGCCAAAATGGGGAATGGGAAAAAGGACGGTCTTCATTTGTCTTAATATTAAACTTAGCTAGCCGCAAATACTGAAACAGAACATACAAACAATATTCCTAACACCAAAACAACACATTCTTACCTACCATTCTTACGATATCCACCATAATACCTCATTTTCTCTATGAAAATCCTAACTAGACCCCTTATGTACAATTCAGTACATGTGGGGAGAGGGGAGTAAAACAGGAATTAAAACTTAAAAAAAAGCACAGCAAAGAGTTCATCCGAACAATTACCATGAAAATATTTATAGAAAAGGAAGCTACTTCACGACGGTGGGGAAGTGACTGACGCCGAGATACCAGGTCCTGACCAATAATATTACTCATTCTTCTTTTGATCTTATCAGCAAAATTGAATTAATATTTGGAGATGTTTGTCGCTGTTGCATTAAGCTGGTGTCTTAGAAATCATTCTTGCCATTGTTTTTCGTATGTAGAGTCTGCAGTCCAAAACTTATTTGTTGTTGTCCATACCAGTCAAAACACCTTGTCCAAGAAATTATCTCAATGCCGATATTACGATTCAACGGACCTCTTGTGTCAGTACTTACAATACTAACTCAAGACTTAAATTTAGACCCGCGTAGGAAAAAAAAAACCTCAAACTTAGCATTTGCCTCAACATCCATCATTAAAATTTACGGTTGCAAATCAGTTTTCAAATACAATAAACATGTTTCTCTTTGTGAATGTCCGTTAAAGTGGTAGTTTACTTGTTTTCATGTCTTCAGCCAATGTTTCCATTTTACCTTAGGATTTTCATTAGCTTCTTTTAAATTCCAAAAATATTTAGAAAGATATTTACAAATTTAATACGTATTATTGTTTAAGGATAAGATATGTTGGTACCACCTAGTGTAAAAGAATTCTTAGTACTACCAATATAATAATTTCCAACAGCCGGATTCTCTATTGTAGAATTAGTACTTTGATAAACAAGAGAGTTGGCTAAACCTTTATTTCATAATGGGCATTCGTTAGAATTCTTGCAATTGCATTAGTTAATATTATCAGCAGTATTTATCTTGGAAGTGCATTATTACCAAAACTTTTAAATTGGTTTAAAATTTTATTATTGTGTTCCTTTATAATTTTCTCAAGATTATCAGTGCAACTATAACTTAGTTTTAGTGTGTTTCTGTTAAATATTTCACTATGTGAGTTACTTATGGGAAATGTTTATCAATTAAGCGGAGGAAATTTTGGTCTAACTTAGTACTGACCTATTGGTTAATGGCGGTGTTACCAAATGATTTTACTATACTTAATTCTTTTCCTTAGATCAATATTTTCATATTTTCTATGCTTGATTTCAGCGTACTTGTAACCACTATTTTTAAAGCAGTGTTATAAAAACCGCTATATTTATCAATGAAATCTTTGTCAGATGAGTTACTGCTAATCCTACATTCTATAGAAAAGGAGGGTATATGTTGGACTACAAATGGAGGGTAGTTAGAATTGGGGTGAATATATATTGGATTAGCATTATTTTTCTAATGTAACATCAAGGAAATCTACTAGTTTAGCATTAGTAGCTATCTTAACCTTAAGATTTAATCTTTTTAATTCTCTATGAAATTTGTCACACACACACACACACACACACACACATATATATATATATATATATATATATATATATATATATAAAATATATATAGACGCGTTTCATCCGCTGAAATAGTAACAGATGAAACGCGTCACAAGATATTTTCAGTTTGTCATGATATATATATATATATTTTCATAGTTTTCTAAATAATGTTTGTTGATATAAGAAATTATAGAAAATGATAAACCGTCATATTTTTATATATATATATATATATATATATATATATATGTGTGTGTGTGTGTGTGTGTGTGTGTGTGTATGAGAAATATAGCTTCATGTTATGATATATTTATGGAAAAATGTGCTGAATTTAAGGAATAGAGCGTATGTAAATATAAAAGTGGAAACTGAGGACAAGACCAAGTGTTGCCAAAAGCGATGGTATAAGAAACAACAAAACCGGGTTTAATAATTCCCCAAATGTAAAAATAATGGCCATGAATTCTGCTGCATCTCCAACACTAATAATAAAAATAGCAACAATAAACAGTCACACAGGACACATTCTTTCGCAGATACACTGGTCATCTGTCGAAGCCTAGTGCAATCCCTGCACACTTGACTAGCACATCATAAATGATCAACATTTAACTCTCAACACAAGAAAAATATTAGTAAATAGCACCAACATACACTACAGCACCCAACGCTCGGAAAGATTAAAAAAACTCTATATATATATATATATATATAAAATATATATATATATATATATATATATATATATATATATATATATATATATTAATATATATATATATAATATATATATATATATATATATATATATATATATATATATATATATATATATATATATATATATAGAGAGAGAGAGAGAGAGAGAGAGAGAGAGGGAGGCACGGTGAAGCAGTGGATAGCAGGTTGGATTGAGGAATCGCAGAGCCGAGTTCGAATTCAGTCGAATCCATTACATTCACTTACGTGCTAATACCCTTGGGAAAGGTATGTATCCTCTTCATCTCCCTCCAGCTATGGGTAAAATAGCAGGACAGACTGAGTTCTATAGCCTTGGATGGCAACTGGTCTAGGAGAAGGACAACTCTGAATTAAAACCTGCGGAGGGTCGTTTGGGAACCTTGTGGCATGCATTCGGTGCACCAGGTTTCTGTATTCGTCCCTCCAAAAAGTGTGGCTGGTCCTGCACAAGGCCTTCACCACTATAAACAAATCTCATGTGCCGGTGTCGGGATGTCGGTTTCCTGGGGACTTATCGGCCGACCTCATACGTCGAACGCGACGGAGAGTCGATTATATATATATATATATATATATATATATATATATAGTTGGATTGATGTGAGTTTTTGACCCTGAGTTACACGTGAAACCCAGGGTCACAAACTTACATCAATCCAACTAAATATGTTAGCCCTATCTCTGATATTGAGCGCTTCCCAATAAGTACCGCGCCTATAATATATAAATAATAATATATAATATATATTGCATATATTGGCTCCTGAAATTCAATTTCAGTTGAGCTCTCTGGGGACGTGGTGTGGGTTGGTAAACAGTGACTATTATAGCTATATAGCGAGACTCTTCGCAGATGCGAATTGAGTCATTGTCGGTCACTGGGCGTGTTTCTAAAAATAAATACGCTAAAAATCCACTTTCATCCCTAATTCATCCTTAATTCTAACCATTAAGCCGAAGGCTTAATGGTTAGAATCTCCGACTGACACCAATTCAGTCGGGTTTCGATCCTAGCTAGAGGCAACCGGATGTCTAGCCACACTGATGAGCTGCGAAACAGTCTGTCTGTGGATAACGTTATATATATATATATACACTTTTCACACATATATATATATGTGTGTGTGTCTATACAATAATAGGGGAGCGGGAAAGGTAAGGATTTCTAATATATGACGGGAACGCATCAGGATAGAATCCTTTGAAAATTGAATTCACAACCCTAACATCTAACCGTGTGAGATGACTTCCCCCACTTTCCTGCTCCTTTGTTAATTTCTTTAGTATCAATGTATGTTGCATGAAAATAATTTTTCTTTCTTTATTCTCTTTTTTAAAAGTCTGTAGTTTTTTTTAAAAAGATATTTATTTGATTTTTGTATACTTACAATAAGAATAATGCTCGAACATGTAGGATTATTTGCGTATTGATTGATACTTCTGTATAAGCGAAGGTGTCTCACACCGGCGCACTGTTTATGAATCAGAATGTCGTATATGTGATCAGTGTTAAATATTCTACGCACAGAAATATTTATTGGATCTGGTTTCTTTCCACTGATGAAAAAACATGTAGAATTGTGACTTGTTTACATTTCGGAGATAAAACTGAACACATATGGCTTTCGAGAAAATCTGAACGAGTGAGTTGAGATTGAAAGAGCAAAATAGAAACTTGTTTTATTGTGAAGCTCTACGTAGCCGTGAGGTTAAAACACACCGGATCAGGTATGATAAATGATAGATAGAAATGATTACTTAACATCAGGAAGAGGCAGTTGAAGATTCTGGGAGACATAGAGGTTAGAGAGAGACAAAGGAAAACAACGCATGACATATCTAGCGGGCTTGAGCAAGTGGATGACAGAACGTGGTCTTGGTGAGATGGCAGAGCGAAGAAGCTTATTTAGAGCTGTAAGGGATAGAGGGAGTTGGAGAGCCATGATCGCATACATCCTGAAAGGACATGGCACATACAAAGAAAGAAATAGGGAATATACCCTCCTCCCCGAGGTATATTTTCTATTTATTATTTTCTCCTATGTGCAGGTCGGTAGATGAAATAAACGCTGCTTAAAATCAAAAAAAGGAGCGTCTACGCATATCTACTAAAAATAACATTTGAAGTAATACACACATATGCACACACATTATATATATATATATATATATATATATATATATATATATATATATATATATATATATATATATATATATATATTCTTTAGGACATCAATAAGTAAGTTTTAGCAAAGAATAATAAAAACAACAGAGCATGGAATAAAGGACATTCTAGCCAAACAAATATCCCCCTACATAACCTTACACGACTCCAAAAATTTGACATATAATAAACATTCATACTATCATCACAGTAGCGACATTCATTAAAAACGACAGACAAGGTAATACGGTTAAGCTTTTTATTTAATTTTTATTGTGTTCGGACAAGAGCTCTCTTTTCTGGACAAAGGGTGTGTAAGAACTGTCCAAATGTTTTATATTTCCGAGTACTTTCGGCTATACCTTTAGCCATTGTCAAGGATGATTCAATTTTTCACCTTAATTGAGTGTGTGCGTTATGTGTATGTCTTAGTCTGTATTAGGGATGTTTTTTGTCCAGAAAAAATATATATATTGATATAATAGGAAAAATATAGTTAGATTAATGATACAAAGTTCTTTAGTATTGATGTTTTTATTTAAAATAAAACAGTGTCGATACAGAAGTAGAGCTTAAATTATGTTTTTTTTAATATGATTCCATCGCTACACAGAAATTACTGTTTCGAAACTTGACTCAAGTCCTAAAGTTTAATTCCAATATTAAACTTAACATTTAGAGTATAGTTTCAATGTCAAGCGATATTTAGAATAACTCACAGAAGAAATATTTTACTCATTTATAAGTTGGAGGTGGAGGTGTAATCTAGGGTTTTTTCGTTCGTTGTCAAAATGTCGCTACTGTGATGAAAGTATGAATATTTATTATATGTCAAATTTTTTTGAAGTTTGTTTAGGGGAATTCTTGTTTGGCTAGAATGGCCTTTATTCCATGCTCTGTTGTTTTTATTACTCTTTGCTAAAACCTACTGATTGATGTTTTAGTTACAGAATATATATATATATACATACATATATATATATATATATATATATATATGTGTGTGTGTGTGTGTGTGTGTGTGTGTGTATATGTATATATTTCTATATTTAGGCCAGCAAATTCTCTTTCACGCATGTCTGATTAAATAAATTACAAACATTATGACTGTTTATTTAAAGCATAATCCTTTAATATTCACGAATATTTTTCCATTTTTTTTACAATCAAAGGAGGTAAGAAATAGACTGTAACAGCGAAGGTCACTTTTATTCCACAAGTACAAATTACAGTGCTTATCTTGCCTTGTTTGAATGTAACTTATTTAATCACACACACACACACACACACACACACACACACACACACACACACACATATATATATATATATATATATATATATATATATATATATATTGGCTAAAGAAATGGTCGACAGACGTTGGGACAATAGAGACAATATTTGTACTACCTTACTCCCACCAAACAGAAATTATAAGAATGATGGAAAAACTAAATAAAAAAATTAGCTTTTCCTTGTCATATTCCCAAATATGCATTAATATATATATATCTATATATCTATCTATCTATCTATCTATCTATCTATATATATATATATATATTATAGAGAGATACATAATATTTTACATTATAGATACCTAGATCTACCCATTCGGTTTATATATATATATATATATATATATATATATATATATATATATATATATATATATGTGTGTGTGTGTGTGTGTGTGTGTATGCATATATATATATATATATATATATATATATATATATATAGATAGATAGATAGATAGATAGATAGGTAATAGGTCAGAGTGTCGGATGATAAAGTGTTGAAAGACCAAAACGACAAAATGTCGAACAAAGTGTCGAACTGACGAAGTAACGGACGAAAAAAGTGACGAATGAACAAAAGTACATGCTTCGATGTGGTGCAATGGTTAACAAGCTTGTCTCATTAGATCAATTATGACTGAGTTGGATGTTCCTTAATCTCGGCTTTGTGTTACAACTATGCTATGCTTAGTAAATACCTATATATAGTAGTCATAAATAATTTATGTTTTTCTTTTTCAAATTTATTCTTCTAAAAATAATAAAAAAAAATAAAGCGAAATTGCATTTATTTAATTATATAGTTACCATTATTTGGAATGAATTGTCACTTTTCTGGAAGTTTTTGTTACCCACTTCGACAGGTTTTGATATGAAAAATTTGTCAATAAAGATTTTAATCTTAGAGAAAGTTTACCCATAAGATCGTCATAGTCAGGTGGTGCAAGATCAGGTTAATATCATTATTCGACCGTAGTCGGGATCATTGAACCAATGAAATCGAATCGTTCTTTAGCTGTATATTATATGCTACACCAGGGCTGCATATAGTTTTTTGTATTCAAAGTTACTTTTCTTGGATAGGTTGCTACCCTATAGAATCCAGTCTGCTCTGCGATTTACCCATAGAAGAGGATTCATACCTTTCCCAAGGGTAGTAGTACGTAAATGAATGTAATGGATTCGAATTACATTCAAATCCATTATATTTATATACAGTCAAAGTCGAAATTATTCGTACACCCATCAATTTTGAATATTTTTATCCATTTCTCAGAAACCAATACCCTTACGAGGTTTTTTATATGCTAATAAGTACAAAAAGGAATTAAAACTCAATTTTCAGAGCAATACGTTATATACAGCAAATTTGACATGGTAATTATGCAAAATAGGAAAAGATAAAATTATTTATACAGTATGAAAATAGAAAAAATATGTTTTCACAATATTAATAGTCAACAGCATGCACCATCATTTTTATAACTTACTGCAATCGTTTTCTAACGTTTTTGATGAGATTTGAACAAGTCTTTTCTGGGATTTTCTTCCATTCTTTAATGGGTACACGAAGGATTTTTTAGTGATCGAGGATTTATTCGAACTTTCAATTCTTTCCATAGATTTTCAATAGGATTCAAGTCAGGACTCATTGAAGGTCATGGCAGAACTGTAATCTTCTTTTTATGAAGCCACGCAGTAACTGATTTAGACGTATGTTTGGGATCATAATCTTGCTAGAAAGTAAATCCCCAAACTAGATGAAGATTTTGCGCTGAGATCTTCAGCCAGAATTTTGATATAGTCTGCAAATTTCATTATTCCTCTTACTGCAATTAAAGGTACTGTCCCTTTTGAGCTAAAACAGCAGCAACGCATCTTCGAGCCGCCTCCATGTTTTAATGTTGCCACTGTATTCTTTGAGAAGAAAGAATCACCTTTCTTGCGCCAAATCTGTACATCTTTATGTCCCAAAAGCCCAATTTTTGTTTCATCTTTCGATAGTACTTGTTACCAAAAGCAATTTTCTTTGTCCAAGAACGTTTTGGCAAAATTAAACCGAACAAAAATGTGACATTGTTTGCGTAGATGGGTTCGTCGTGGTTGGTTTCCATACAACATATTTCTATTTAGACAACGTTGTACTGTGCGAGTACTTTGCTGACACCCATCATATTCAAACTTTTGGCGAAGTCTTTAAAACCAAAAAAACACACTTCGGTTTATATTAAACTCGCAACAAAATTTTTGAAGACAATTTGGGTTTTATTCCACGCCCAGGCAAATTCTCTGTCTTGCCACACTGCTTAAACTTCTTTATACCGGACCGTAAATCTTTATCTTTAGATCTAGGGATAGCTAACCGGTTTGAAATAGCGCTGTAAATATTTCCCAACTTGTGCAAGTTAGTTGTTCTGCATCTCAACTCAACATTAAGATCCTTTGTCTTACCCATCGCGTTGTTAACGTAAGAATAACAATGGTGACGCTCTCTGCACCACGAGATGTTCTTTGCTGGAATTATCACAAATATTCTACTAAATAAATTTCCCAGAAGACTTTAGCGAAAAAATAATTAGCTAAATTGCTTATACTTACACGAATCAATTTAAAACGCTAATTTTCTATGCTAATTTTGTCCTATTTTTCATAATTCATCTCTCAACTTTGTTGGATTTAACATCTTGTTCTGAAAATTGAGTTTTATATTCCTTTTTTGTGCTTAATAACTGATAAAAAAAACCTGGCATCATACAGACATTAGATTCTGAGAAATGGATAAAAAA